>CM038221.1:180069616-180148956 GCA_021442155.1 Cymbidium sinense | reverse complement strand
TTCAATTTAAGTCAGAAGTGGGTTGGTGATTTTATCATTAGACCGAATTAACGGGGCTCTTACTCCTTTTCTATGTCAAAGGAGGAGAGTGCCAAAGCGGCCATTTATGAGCTTGTTGAGTTGACCTTTAGAACCCATCCTGTCCTAGACTTCAAGATGTGAGGTTGATGTTTTCCAACTCCTGATTGAAACTGAGTTCTTCTGATTGATCCGCAATTTGGCAAATCTAGAGAAATAAATTTCAACATGTAGGTTGTCTTTTCACGTAGTAATAGATTCTTTTGTTTGTAAGATCTGCAACTAACAATGATAATTATAGATATATTCGTGGATTTTGGCGTAACGCCGATGTCAACTTGAATGTAATATATTTGAGGATCTCATCTTATGGCATGATGACAACTCAAATAAACTTAATATAAACTAAAAAAATGCCCCTTGTTTTGCAGAGGGAATTCTAAAGCATATTTTGGAGAATTTTCAAGATGAAATTACAAAAATATACTAATATTTGAATTTATATACTCTAAAGGAGATTTTAACATACAACATTGATTTTATCTATATATAAAAATCTAAAAATGCCCCCTGTAACAAGGAAATTTTCACAGAAAAGTTCTTCATCTAGAGTATGTTTATTTAGGGATCTCGACATGAAGTACGATATCGACCTAAATAGATATACTAAAAAAACATGCCATCTGTCTTGCAGGAGGATTTAAATTATACCTCACGGATGTGATCATCAAGTATAGTACTTTTTCAAGTATCGACCATTAATTGGCGATATTGGTCTTTCACCCTTTTGGTCGATGAGTTGGTATGCCCCTCCTTGGTATACTTTTTAAATGACAAAAGGGCCTTCCGAATTATGCTCAAATTTGCCACCAAATTTTTGATTAGAATAATTCATCTTCTCAACACTAGAACAAATTCTCCTTTTGAATGTTCAGGCACAGATGGTCAAAAGCCCCGACATCTTTGCTCGATAGACTTCCAAATTTTGATGAGCTTGCAGTCTAACTTCATCAAGCACGTCGAGCTCCTCCATTCTCAGATGAGCATTTTGAATTTCAGTTAGTAATGGATGGCTACTCGAAGTGAACGCAACTCAACTTCTATTAGAAGAACTGCTTCGGTTCCAAATACCAATGAATAGGGAGTGGCTTTAGTCGGTGTCTTGTAGGCAGTTCGATATACCCATAGTGCCTCTACTAGCTTGGTATGTCATTCTCTTTTATTTTTGGTGAGAATTTTCTTGAGCAGTTTGACCAATGTCTTGTTGAAAGTTTCTACCAAACCATTTGCTCTTAGATTATATATTGAAGAGTATCGCCAATTAATTTTATGTCGATCGACGAATCTATATATCTTTATACTTTTGAAAGTCGGCCATTATCAAAATTATTCTGACACTCCAAATCTATAGACCACATTATGAAGAAATTGATCACTAGAACTTCTTTAAATGGGGTAGCCTCACCCCACTTAGAGAAATAATCGCCGCTAGGATGAAGCGTGACCAATGATAGTGGATCATCCAATACATCCGCATCAACATTCGAATGGCCAAGATGCTATTGTTGGGTGTAATGGATTTGGAGGTTGATGGATGAGGTTCCCATGTACTTGACACTCATGACACTTCTTAGCATGATTGATACAGTCTCTCACCATAGATGGCCAATAATAGCCCATCCTTTTGATTTTTATTGCCATCTTGGGACCTGATTGATGTATACCATAAAGTCCTTCATGAACTTCAACCATCACTTTAGTAGCTTCATTTACATCTAGGCATCGTAGCCACATTTGTTCAAAGGATCTATGATATAAAGTATTGTTGACGAAAGCATAACGTAGCATTCTCATTTCAATTTGTGCCGCCAACGATTTATTATTTGGTAATTTTTCCTCTTTAAAGTAGTCGATGAAGGGTTGCCTCCAATCACGTGACTCTTCTACCGTAAAGGCTTCACACCGCTCGAGGTCTTCTTTGGTACAACTTCTTGTTGATTTTGGAGTATGAAGAGCAACCTAAGTCATCCTCCGGGTCGATTTGATACACCTCTACTCTGGATTGATACTTTATCGCTCTAGAACTGTCGAGTAAATATGTGATCATGACATAATCACCATTCATTCATTGCCATTTTTTAGCTAATTTTGCTAAGCAATCGCTTTATTATTCTCGGATCGAGACTGAGTGTGATATTTGGTATTTGCTTCATTAGCTCGAGAGCTCGCTTGTGATAGAAAGCTAACTCAAGCTTGTTGATTATATAGATGCCGAGTACTTGATTTATAATAAGCTGAAAATCACCAAAAATATTCAAGTTTTGAATGCCTATGAAAATAGCTTCTTCCAGACCTACCATTAATGCTTGACATTCAGCTTTATTATTAGTTCTTAGCTCGGTCAATCCATATGATCATCTCATTATCCCTCTTTCTGGTTTATGAAGACGATGTCGATTCCTGTTCTTGCTCTTGAGAAATTTAGATATTGGACTTGTTTGATCGATGAGGCTCCATCAAAGTATATTTCCTAAATTTTTGATTTTTCACTTTCATGAATGAGCATAGTTTGCTCATCCAAAAAATTGTCATTAAGAGAAGAGTCCACAGGGATAAGATGTGCAGCTATGAAATCTGCTAAGATTTATCCCTTCACTATTTTCTTCGTATAACGTGATATCAATTGTAAAGCAATCGCACATCTTGCCAAGTGATTTTAATGCCGGTCATCAAGTACTTCAAGTGGATCAATTGAGATAAGGGTAATCTTGTGAGATAACATATATAGTGACTAAGCTTTTAAGCAAAGATCAATGCCAAGCAAGCTTCTATTGGAGAGTATCTATGCTCCAATCACTAATATAATAAAGAGCACTCTCTTTATTTTCTTCATTCCAATAATAATCCAAGGGACTCTTCTAATGCACTGCATGTAATAGAATGGGGCTTCCAGAAGGCTATAAGGATTGGTGGATTTAATGTGTAGTTTTAATGCTATTAAAAGGCTTCGCACTCCTTATCCCATTTGAATGGAGCATCCTTCTTCATCAACCTTGCAAATGGTTGATGTGTCCCGATAGTTTGATATAAACCGGATGAATGCAATCCTTATAAAGAATGAAGTACGAAACTTTTCTGGAGGAATCTCTCCATTGCCTTGATTTTAGTAGGATCAATTTAATACCTCGACAAAACCAAACTTTTTTGAGGATACCAATGCACATTTTAGAGGATTCAACTTGAGATCATATTTTGATTCTCATACAATTCTCAAGTCTTCAAGTGGTTTTCACGATTTAAGCTTTTCACCACCAAATCATAATATTCCACCTTTGATAAATCAACTCAAAAATATGCATCATGGCTCTTTGGTATGTAGCTCCAAAGATTTTTCAAGCCAAAGGGCATGACCGCAATAATAGTGTCAATAGTGTTCAATGTTGTATTTTTTATCCTCGTGCCATTTTGATTTGTACCATGATCCTTCCATGAATGAGAACATGTCATAGTTGGAAGTGTTGTCCACCAATAGTTATGATATTGGAAGCAGAAAGTCATCTTTTGAGCACGCCTTATTTAGGTCCCAGAAGTCAATGTAGAGACGGATTTGGTCGTTCTTCTTCCTAACTGAGATAATGTTAGCTATCTAATCTGCATACTTTTTCTCTCGGATGAAGCCTATTTAAATTAGCTTTTTAGTTTTTGCAATTACCTATTCTTCAATCTCCAATCTCATTCTCCTAAGAGCTTGCTTAATCAGGATAAGCGAGCTGAATATGTCCGTGAAAGCAATCACTCACAAAAGTAGCATTTTTAGCTCTTCAACTTTCTCATCAGGTATAAGGGCACTAACGAAAGTTGGACATCATCATCCTCCTAGGTTGACTTCTTTAAGATCATCCATAGTAGCTATTTGTCCACCATCTTCAAGTTCTTCAGGTGCAGGCCTGGCTTCTACTTCTTTATCATTTTTAAGAAGAATTTCATGGGAATCATCTTCTTCATCACTATGAGTTTCTATTTCAGCTTCTATTATATTATAACAGGCTCTATTTTGATGAGATTTACGGATGAACCCAAGACCTTTAGTGATAAACTTATCACTTCTTCGTGATGCTTGAGAACTTCTTTGGCTTCACATCTTGTTAAATATTTGGGTTCTATATTTAGTAGTCCTAATATGAATTCCAAGCTTATGCATCATTCTTCACAATTTCTATGGATAGTGTATTGGTATTCTTGTTAACACTACCTCATCAAAATTTTCATGTTGAGCAAGCCGATTAAAATTGTGAGGCTGAGACTCTTCAGATTTATAAAATAGAGTTCCTGTTCCACCACTCTCACTCAACGGTGACATATAAAATATTATCAATTCTTCAATATTATGAACCTCCAGTGGACTGATTTCTTTAAAGTATTGTTGAGGGATGGGTATAATTTTGAGTGAGTCATCTGACTCTGCCAAGTGAGCTATCCTCCTTGATGTAGCCATCTGAACTCTATTTCTCATAAGTAGATTCAAAATTATTGTCTGAATCATAATCACTTATTTCATACTCTGCCTTTCTTGAAAGCTTATAAATTCCCTTAGGTTTGATAAGCATATCTTCTTTTTCTTCCATGTCACTTCCCAAATGAGAAACTGATTTACCTAACTTAGGTGTAGAATCAAGTGCTTTAGGGAGCGTCGGGTTGTCTTCTTTCTTTCTCTTTGCTTCTAATCTTTCACTTTGTGAAATTTTTTTTTAGTTCCTGAAGTGGATGCTACCGCTTCAAGAGGCTCTGTTGGCTTGAGCTCTTTAGGGATGAAATATTTTGCATCTTCATAGATCTTTGCTTCATTGATGGAGAATAGTTATAGGTTACCGAGGATTCTGAATTCATCTTCTTCTTTTAGGCACTTCATACACTAATGATGGGACTACGCCATGCACATACCCAAAAGAGCTATAAATAATGTATCAGCATCGATTACATGAAACTTGGCTTCTATATATAAATCCTTGAACTTGAGCGAGAGAATAAAAGAACCCAAAGTTTTCTATCCTTTTTCATTGAAACCATGAACCATCAACTTATCTCTCCCAAGATGTTGGATATCAAGTGATAATACTCTTAATACCTTTAGACTCATAAGATTGATAAAAGAACCTAGATCAATCAATATTCAGCTGATCGAGATGCTATCACTCTCTACAATAATATATAGAGGATGATTGTGATCTGCTGTCCCTAACATAAGATCTTCCTCAAAAAATGTGATTACTCAGAGATCTTGAGTTTGCAATGCTTCATGCATTTTCAAAGTAAGCTTCATAACTTTGGATCTTTGAGATCAGTATCAAAGTTTCTAAGATCTTTGACATCAAGAGAGCCTCATACACCTCGTGCAGGATCTTTCTCAGATATGATAGAATATTATAATCTATCTTCTAGCTTGATTTAGGCTTCACTTTAGGATTTCTGGGAACGATATCTTCGTTGACTTCAATTTGCTTATCTTTGTCTTTATTTGCATTTTCCTTCATTGATGCAGGTGGTAAAACTTTACTACTTCTCAATTGAACTTGAATCACCTTATCTTGCTCAGATTCTTCTGAAGACATAGTTTCTTCAAAATCCCTTCTTATTCTGGAAGATTGGCCAAAAGGGCTAGACTCATTTTTCAATGTAATGCATTTCATATGTGATGATATCGATGAGTTTGACTCTTCTCCATCGGAAAATATACATCTTCATCTAAATGTCTGTTGAGTCATGAAACAAAATTCGATGTTAACTCTCGCTCTCTTCTTGCTTGATAAGAATTATGATGGGTTGGTCTAGTTTGTCTGACTACCCTTATCATTTCAGAGTTACTGATGTTGAAGAACATCTGACATCATGTAGATAATTCGGCATGTCTCTATCGAACAAGATTCACCATTATCTTCTTCATCTGATTCAGCAATGCAAAGTTTGGGCATGAAGTCTGCAAGCCTAAATGGTTGTCTTGCCGGCTAGTGATACTCCTCTAGATTATTAATGATCTTTTGAGTTGTAGTTCTTATCTTGATCTTCCTTTTCTTGCAGCTTCTTTGATTTATGTATAGGCTACGCTTCTCATGTTGGACAAAGTAGCCTTATCGAATGCTAGAAGCCCAAATACTTGGTTTAGGCATCTCTTAAGTCCAATATAGGTTCAAGTGATGATTTCCACTTAACACTAGGGACATCTTTAGTCTTAGCATTTTCATGCTCTTTGGAGACTATTGTTTGTCATTCTTCGGCCCAACTGATTTCTCCTTCTATTTGTCATTGATGGATGATACGGAAGAGGACGTAATCATCCTTGTAGACTCTCTTTTTGGGCTGACTAGAACACTGTTAGATAGTATAAATTCACCTCATTGATACTTTCTTTCTAGCCAATCTTTGTAGACATAAAAGTCTTCGATAGGATGACTGATCATCCGATAATAAAGATACTAATTTAGATTGTTGACTTGATCAGTTTCTTCATGCCTTTTAATTTATTGTAACTTTAGGCCAGCTTTGACTGCTTGCCGAAATAATTTAGCCACACTGTCTCTTCTAAAAGAGTATTCTTTGTTCATCTTTTTCTTAAGAGATGGTTGTATTCACTCATCATCTCTTGCTACTTATTTTGGGCGCTCCCCACCAATTGAAAAAGTCTGAGGTTTATCATTGCCTCATAATACCAATTTTGATTATGGATTAGAATAAACAGGCTTATTTCCCTTATCATTATTGTATATTGGGTGATTTCCTTTATCCACAGTATATATCACCATTTGAGCTATATAGGAAGCATGAATTTCATTTCTTCTTGAGTCTAAAGGTTTGTCTTCTTTATTTGCATATACTTACTTAGTGATTCAACTTTTGAATTTAGCCACCCTATCAAGCAAGTCCTGAATGTTGAATCGACGCCATGCATAGAAATGGTGTCATTTTATCATCCATATTGTTCATTAGCAATTGGATTATATGTTCTTCTTCTAATTATTGCTCGCACTTCATACTTAGGTTGTGTCAACGACTTATGAATTTTGTCACTGGCTCATCTTTTCTCCTTTTTAGCAAGGCAAGGAAAGTTATTGTAATTTTCTCGGTTGCACTGGAGAACCTATTCATAAATATAGTCTCTAACTTAACAAATATTTTAACTGAATCATTCAGCAATTCTACATACCATTTAAAAGCAGCTGAAGTTAGGCTACTGATGAATTGACAGAAAAGTAGTGCATCGTTCCCTCCTATATTACCACAAGTAGCCTTAAATTGGGCTAGATGTTTTTTCGGATTACCAAGCCCACTGAAAGTATTAAATTTTGGCATTGAGTAACCTTTCGAGTATGACACTTGGTCATATTCAGCTGGGTAAGGGCAGCCCTTACTTAGTAGCTTTTTAGCTTGCTATGAGGCTATGACTGTCTTTATCGTTTCATTGATTATTATTTCTATGAGCGTTATGCTCTGTGTGTGCTGATTTTGAATTATCGGAGAGGTAGTGGGTTAACTTCCTCGCTTCTCATGTAGTATAATCGTAGATTGAGGTACCGATGATTGGTGGTGTAAAAGTTGCATTATTAGATGTCTTTGATTAGATAAAATAGGTGTTGCACTTGATGTGATATTCTTCCGCAACATCTCCATCTGATGTTTATTTGTACCATCATATCATTCATTTTGGTACCAAGTCAATCTCCTTGTCTTTGACTTCTATTTGATGCATTTCTCTTTGCTCTAGTTAGTGCCATGACAATCGATGCTCTTCTTCTTCTTCTTCTTCTTCTTCTTCTTCTTCTATTTCTTGTTGTTGTTCTACTCTGTGCTCATCCTCAAGGGAAGAACTTGACTATCCTTCTCCTTGTGCATTTGCAGATACAACTATTATTGGGGATGTACGATGACGCTGATTATAGAAGCATGTACCAGGCTGATCATTTCCTTGTTCAACCATATAGACTGCTTTGACACCCATGATCTCTTTCTCATTCTAGTTTTCTTCTTCTTCATCTTCAGTAAAGATCGAAGATCCATCCTCTATTTGCTTCTATGAAGACTCTTTTCCATAAGCATCAAATTCAAGTTTAGATTTCTTGGATTCGCGTTGCTTCTGATGGTGCTGAGTGGAGAGTTCATCTATATCTCCGACCATATAGACGACTTCTATTTCTATAGAATCCTCTTCATTATTTTCTTCCTGCACATGAATTTTTTGATCGATCGGTGGATCTCAATGTTCAATAATAAGTACTTCTTCTATTAAAGGATGATCAAAGTCAACCTTCAGGTGTGAATTGATCGAATGGGATTCTCCGGGTGTCGACCATCATGTCTTTCATCAATGATATCCCTTCTTTTGGGTATCCACTTCTGATGAGTTATTTTTGAGGCGGATTTCTGAACATGTGTGTCAGATATCACACCTCTTCCATTCTTTGGGGTTTCATTACGGAGTCTTGGCCTCCATTTTTGCTTATCCTTTTGCTGGGATCTTTCAACATCAGATTCTTGGACACGCGATCTAAGTGTCACGCTCCGATGCTCACCATGCAAAGTGTACTGGGCTTGATGACTAGTTACTAAAAGAGATGGTAACTTTCTTGGCAGAGCTTCGGTATTTTCCATCATCGCCTCAAATCTTCTTTCATTAGCCTCTATCCTTGGCTACTTTGAGAACTTTATGTATCCCGGAAGACAGTGTTTAGATGTCTCCTCTGGGGTGGAGCTTGACGTGGTTGGTTCTAGGACTTTATTTTGCCAAGAGAGCTATTCCTCTTACCCACTTTAGATTATCAAAGTTATTGTGGTAGAAATACTCACTGGCGGTATTGTCATTAGGTCATTCAAAGGGGATCCACAGCCTTCCGCCTTCGATTTTCTCCTTCTTCTCTATCTTTGGTTAATTTGCTTCGATGAGGAAGCTTCATGAGCATGCTTTCGGGTACAAAAGGTTCAACCAGTCGTAACGAGGAATTAAAGACACGTTTTCTACTAAAGATTTTTTTTCATCATGGGCTTCGATTGACCTAGCCTTTAAAACTAAAGTTCTCGAGAGAACTCCTTGAGGTTGGGTGTTGAACTGGTTGAACACGCTGGGGGGCTTCCATAACTTGATGCCTTCCAAAGATGGCCTCTGACGAATGTACGAGTACTTGGACTTGGTGCACGATAGCGGAAATTCATGCTACCAAATTGAATGGTAGCCCTGACATCACATGTGTTGATGATGGCGTTGGCTAGGCAGATGTTCGCACCATGACTTAGCTGAATGGTGAAAGGAGTGCTTTGTAGATCTATTTTGCAAAAGTGAAAGATGGGGATTAGTAATTAGCAATTATTATTTTACCCCATACTTTCAAGATGCAGAGGCACTACAGAACAAAATAATGGTGTAATAAAGATATATTCCGTGGAATGATTCATTCTACATAGAGTCTCATACTGAATTTATTACACACTTAAATCACTTTTTTTGTTTTAAATTTTCAAAAAATTTTATTGCAACTATATCATAAATGCGACTAGCCAAAGATGGAAAGAGAATCATGTCCGCAGCGGAGTTGCCAGAAATCTGTGAGCTCCAAAAATTCACCACCGACCTCTCGATAATTATTGAATTAAATAGAGTGATTTGATGTGTCAATATAATTTTCAAGGCGATGGAATAGTATAAGACAGGAGATTTTACCCTCATTTTGTGAGGACTTTAGATCTAGTTCCATTTTATAAAGGCAAGCCCTATAGTTAATTACTCCTCCCAATACTGAGAGAGAACTTTCGATTAAGGTTAGTCGTTAGATTAATGCAAAGTGTATAAGATATGAGTTTCAACATTTAGATTATGAAATTCACCATTTCAGCTTAAACCGGATGCTTGGGGGGAATGATGACGTGCCCGATCTAGATCTCATGGTTTCACATCCCGGCAGGCCCTAGTAGGTCGAGAGGTACACCCAACTGATGAAGGATCCTTATCAACAACACATGGCAAATGTCATCCAAGAAATCTTTGTAGACCTGAGGTGGTGTTTGTTTAAGGAGACAGACTTAAGTTTACCTTAACTGACAGAGGGTTGTTTTTCCTATCAAGTATATCATATGATTCACAACTTAAAGGACAGAGCCATTGGGGAGTATATGGGCTACGGTCGTGATCATAATATAATGGAGCCTAACTCAAACCACCGAGGAGGACTTAATCGCTTCATCCGTGGAGTTTATGCCACGGAACACGGTCACGCCCCACTAGTGAGATTGATTGAGAGAACATAGCGAATACTTGATTTGATTGCTCCTTGTGAGCTAGAGTTTTCTTAATTTGTCACTCCCGATAAATAGTTGTGGAAGGTGGATAGATTGAGTTTTGATTTAAGCCTTTAGTGATAGAATTCCATTAAAACAGTTTCATATTGATACTTAATTTGATTTGAAAAATTGATTAATTTAAATATGTTTAAGAGCTTTAGATTTTGTCAGCTTTATTTAGATGCTAATAGAGGATTAGATGTACTATCACCTGATAGAATCAGTTTCTGAGATATTTTACTAATTTGAAACTCTTATTATAGGTTTTTAGGTTTTGTTAACTCGGACCCAGTCCTAAGACTAAATTGGGAAGCAGCCCGCGTAGCATTCTCAAACACTTGAATTTAAGAATTCAGCGCAGTGTCGGGGCCCATACGGGTGTATAGTAATTTTAGGTAATTTTGTGTTTGAATTATGAGATTGATTTCAGATTTTTCATTTAATTCCAACTTTAGCACGCTTTCTTTCACACATCAAAATTTACTTGAAATCTCTATGTCCATACATGTTAGCTTAGATAATTTCATCTAATTAATGAAATAATTGATTTTGAAAATCATAATTAGGATGAAATTCCTTAATTTTTGGTTGAAGGAAGCCCTATAATTTTTATAGATTTTGATTTTGTATTGCCTTCTGTCTGCTTATACAAAGAGTTGCAAATCTGATGGCGAAGAAGATATTTTGATTTAGATTATAGTTTAAAATATTACTTGCACTTAGTTTATTTATTTAGTTTTTGTAATTCTCCCAATTTGAATATGTTCAATCGACATTACTTTTGATAAATTATGTTGATTTCAGTGTTTATTTTTTTAGCCCTACTCATGCTTATTAGCTAGCATAGCAATCACCTCCATATTCGGATAAGAGTTATTAAACCCAATTTGGATTCATCCTTAGACTTTAAGTTTATTACAAGTTTGTTATGAGTTTAATATTAGTCTCCCCAAATTCCAATTAGAGCTTGTTTAGTTTTAAAGAATTTACAAGAAAAGATAACTCACTCATTACTTCAATTTAAGCCATAGACAATCACAATTAGAGTTTGTGAGTTTAATATTAGCCTCCCCAAATTTTACTTGTATCTTATATGAGTGTTCTATTCTTTCCAAAAAAAATTTTAAGTGCTCTCCCCTTATTTCTCTTTGATTTAACATTTATCTTCATATTTATCATATATTCTTTTGTTTGACTTAAATTTAGGTAATTTCCATTTGAATTTGTTTAAGTCCTAAATTTTAGTCTAAATTTTGGCAACCTCCCAGCGTCATCCCCATGTAGGGAGGTGCATCGAGGGTATTTTGGCTTACTCGGCACGCCCCCTTGAGCATAGCGAGTGATGTCTTGCGACACCACAGTCGGGTTTTCATTTCATCATGCCCTCTTGAGCACAACGAGGCCTTCAAACATGACAAATGCAATGTATATTCATTTCCTCTAAGTCACAAATTTAGATTTCGCCTAGGGGAGACATCTAACAGATGTATTTATTGACGCTCTATTGAGTTTGAGGGTGTCTTCTATCCATAGTCATCTCTGCATCTCTAGCACAATGATGCCTTCAAACAAAAAGAAATACAAGCATGTATATGCATCCACATTCATCACAAGTCATGACTCGATTATTGCAAAGATTGGCAAAGAAATGGGGTTGGATATGCAATTTGTAATGCAATGAGTGCGAAATCGAAAGAAGAACCCGACGATTTCCTCCGACACGGCGTATGAATATTGAAAGGTAATAGAACCAAAGAAGAACACGCTCTTGATGGTGTTCTTTCCGAAGAAAGATTGGAGAGGTGATGCAGATGTCAAAACCTAAAGAAGAACCCACCTCTTGACGGTGTTGCTTCCTCCGATTGCGGCGAGGTGAAAATTGGAAATGAAGGTTTAGCTGGGAGGTTTGGCCAAGAGTTGAGTGGAAATTCAGCAAGGGGAATTCAATTTACATAAACTAAGCATGAAGGAAGGGAGGAAAGGCAACAAGAGCTTATATTGTTCAATGAGTTGGAGATCTTCCTTAATACCATGAAAAAAAATACTTGATGTTCACCATAGCAAGGTAGAAGAAATCCTAAAGTATTCTACCTCATTTTCCACACTTGCAAATGAAAATGAAAACTTTGGAGAAGGATGGACTCACTATCATGTTAAGTCATTTTTGGCTTAAAACCCAATAACCACTCGGACACGTATATCTCGGAAAATGGAGAATTATGGACATGGAATCCATACAGAGTCGTTTAAGAAATTTCAATGTCACAACATCATAAACCAAACAAAAAACAACAACCCACAATGATTGTACAATACCCGTGAATTATACTGCTGAAATATTTAGTCCAAACACAAACATATGCATTAGAAGAACAAATTAAAGCTTATCTATCCAACCCTGTAACTATAGGAAATATAAATCCAATATTTTCCAGTCTCGAAAATATTATTAAAGATATGAGACCAGTGAGATACGATTTTCTAGATGATACTATGTTAGATCAATCAGGAATTGATGTATTCAGAGGAGCACCTATGGAGGATGACATTCGTTGGCGCTGCTGTTGACGAGTAGCCGAGAGGGGGTCAGAGCTTGGGGATGAGAAGAAGTGAGGGCTTGTCCCATGGGAGAAAAGAAAAAAAAAATCGAAGAAGCCCCTAACCCGTCATCCCTTGCGTTTGAGAAGAAGATAGGGGAAGAGGGGGAATGGTTAGCCGAGGCAGACGAGTGTGGAGGTAGGAGTGGTTGCATTTCTCATGCGTGAGGAGTAAAAAGGAGAGGTGGGTCCGGTCGGTTAGGTAGAGCACACGGGTTTATTAGAGTGGGAGTTAGAGATTTGGGCTTTAGGTTAATATTAAATTGATTTTTAAACTGATTTTTTGACTTTAATGTGAACTTTACGCCAATAAATTCACATGGTCAATATATATATATCAATTTAAAGTTATTCTGTTATTCTGAATGCAACGACATAGTCTGTTCCGATCAATCAAAAATGCATCGCTGGCCGCTCGACTCGTCCGAATTGAGTATGAATAGTCTTACTTGATAAATTTTGACATTTTGAAGCTAACAGCGCAATCAATTTCACTAACGGAGGTCTTTTGGCTTGCATCGGCACCTCTTAACTTTGATATACGTGTAGGCACATTGATGACTCGATCGCTTGATCGGTTGATCATCAAGTTGTATAATATTTATATTCTAATTATTTTTGACGTCCTAAATATGATGGCGAAGTCCGTTCATCGATCGGAGGTCATTTGAGTTGATTTTAGCGATGTCCAGTGTATTTCAGCCTTGATTTGCGCATTTTCACTTCAAATCATTCAACATTTACACAGACTCGTCCGATTTGAGCATGGATAGTCTCATTTGATAGTTTTCAATGTTTTGAAGCTAACAACATGATCAATTTCATGAACTGAGGTCGTTCGGATATTGTCGCAGCTTTCCGACTATGATATGTGTGTCGACACATTGATAGCTCGATCGCTTTATCGGTCGCTTTTTAGATTATGCAATTTAATTTTGATCAATTTTGATGTTTTGTATGTGACAGCGAAGTCTGTTTGTTGATCGGATGTCGTTTCGACCATTTTAAATGATGCCCAGAGCATTTTGAGCCTTAGTTTGCGTACTATCACCTCCGAAGTCCGTTGAATTTGACTTGTAGACTTATCTTGATTTATGACACATATGAGGAGGTTAACAAGGTCGAAAGAAGATGGAAAGGGAGATGCTGACAACCAAGAGAAGAACCTGCCTGATGACGGTGTTCTTCTCCGGCTGCGGCAAAAGGAATTGGAAGGGTAATTCAATGACTAGGCGCTTGATTAGAGGAGAGAGGTATACGAGAGAACCATGATGTTGTCTGTTACCCTCTGAAAAAAGAAAGGATATCGGCTAAGTGGATTATGCAAAGGAAATGAGGGAAGGAGAATTTCAGCCAAGTGAAATTGAGGGAAAATGAAGAAGGATTTTCGGATTGAAGAAATGAGGGGAATGGAAGGGGATTTTCGATTTTGAAGAAATAAGGGAAAATGGGAGGAGAAGAATTTTCGGTTTGGGAGGAAATGAAGGTAAGAGGAAGGGATTTTCGGTTTGGTGAAGAGAAGGGAAGAAAAAGGGAAATGGAAATTTTGGTTTTGGGAAGATGAGGGAAATGGAGAAGATGAAGAAGAGAAGAAGAAGACGGAAGAGGAAGGAGAAGAACCCTACCCATGCTTGTGGTTGGAGAGAAGAGAAAGAAGGGTTTGGCTTGCGGTTTGGACAAGGGAAGTAAAAACCGAAGTGGGAGAGGAAGGAGAAAACTGAGAGCCCCTTGCCTTTTGTCTTGCGGTTTCCTTGAGGAGGAGGAAGGAGGGAACGGTTGAAGGGGAAGACATAGTTCGTGCATTCAAACGGAAGAGAGGGAGTGGTGCAGATCGCTGAATGGTGCGTCAGCTGGAAGCTGCCCTTCTGACTCAAGGAGAGCAAGGGGATTCAGCTCTTGCAGTTTGCATGTGAGAGGTGGACAATGAAAGAAAGAGATTCTGGTTGGATTGAGGAGGAGATTAGGATTAGATTAGGGCTTTTAAATAGATTTTTTTTATTGCTTAATCGACTTTAATATGAACTTTATGCTGACCTCAATATCTAGTTGATATATATATTGATTCAAGGTTATTCTAATGTTATGAACTCAATGACGCAGTCTATTTCACGATCGAAGGCCATTTGATTCAAGTCGATGTCAAATTGGGTCAATTTCAGCTCAAAATATGCATTATCATTTTCGACCGCTCTATTTTCATGCAGACTTATCTGAATTATGTACGAACAATCTTACTTGATAGATTTTGATGTTTTGAAGCTAACGACACAATCAATTTCACAAATGGAGGTCGTTTGGTTCACGTCGGTGCCTCCTGACCTCGATATGCATGTAGGCGCATTGACGACTCGATTGCTTGATCGGTTGATCATCAGGTTGTGTAATTTTTATATTCTGACTAGTTTCGACATTTTGAACGCAACGGAGAAGTCCGTTCATCGATCGAAGGTCATTTTGACTAATTTTGGCAACGTCCAGTATATTTTATCCTCGATACTCACTTCCGATCATTCGACATTTGACATACTGAATTGAGTGGACGTCTCATTTGGTAGTTTTGACGTTTCTAAGCTCACACAATCAATTTTATGAATGAATGGACGACAGCACTTCCGATTTGACGTTAGCACATTAATTGCTCGATTGCTTGATCTTGATTTTAGATTATGCAATATTTATATTTTGACCTATTTTGGATGCAATGGCGGTATGTTCTTCCGGAGGTCATTTGGACTGATTTTATGGTCGCATTTTGAGCCTTTGCACTTTTGCATCCAAGTCACAAATTCAACTTGTAGGTTTGACTCTTATGACATATATGGTGGTCAACAATGACAATTATGTACCATCATACCATATAAAGTAAAATCTTATATATTTACAAGTCATTTTAAATTTTAAAGCATATATTTCTAAAAATTTAAATGTTTTAATCAAAAGTATATCTCCTTCTTTATTCCTTTGTCAAAGCATATGATGCTATAAGTTAATTTCTTCGTGCCACCTTAAAAAAATTATAAAGATCACAACAAAGAAAAATTTAATAATGGATTAATCTTCTCAAACGAAATTAAATTTTAAATAATAGATATTACTTATTTTTATAATCTCTTATTCAGCTAACCCAATAAATAAAATATTAAACAATAATGTTAGTATGTGAAAAGATTTCAATAAATTATCAAAAAGCACAGAAGCTTGTTTCCTACTAGTAATATAAACTAACTAATAGCTTTCAGTGAAATTTTAAAATTGCTTATTTGATACAAATTCTTGGATAAAACACAAATTAAGAAATAAAAATGCTAAATGACGAAGCACTTCAGATTGGTTTTAAAATTTATTCCCAATCAATATAAAGTAGAGTATGCCATGTAAAGTAAAATTTAAAAAATAATAATAAAGGATTATGTGACCTTTGCTATTAATTCTCATTTGATAACAAATAAAAGAATAAATGTGCTATTAGTGTCACTTTTGTGCAATTAAGAATATAATCTTCTACAAAAGTCTCTCTATTCCATAATAGTTTATATTTTTTAGAACAAGCAACATACATTTTATCATTATAAGAACTTAGAAAAGAATCAAAGAAAGAAACTATTAGTAGCCATGTATAATATTACCAACATTTCTTGATTGCTGAGAGGATGAGTTAGAAGATAGAGTTATAGGCAGGCTGATAGAAGAGAGAAGGTGTGTCAGGTGAGGAAAAGAGGAGCCATTGGTGATGTGTGATTGTGGATTCAGTAGACATCATGCGATTAGGATTTAGTGAGATGAACTAAGAAGAAGTATTTCTTTGACGATTTCCCAATTTTAGGTTTTTGTGATGGATTTGCAATGACATATTATTTTTTATCTCAACATCCTACTTTCTTAATTATGCTTCCTCCATTATTTTGATGAAGCATTTATACGTCATAAGTATGTCACATAATTGTGGTGAATAAGAAAAAATGATTGCAACTTAATTTGGAACAAAAAACTATATGTAAATCTATTGTAATGTTGAGATGAGACATTATGACAAATAGTTGTTCAATGAAAAATTGAAGGTTTACAACATGCGAGTTGCAAGAATATTGCAAAATTATAACAGACTAATTTCGTTGCAAATATCTAAATCAAATTTGTAAAAAAAATTAGAAATTTGCTATTTTGGGGGACCTATTTGCTTGCTTTAAGAGAAAAACAATGCAAGCTACCCTTACTAATGATCCTTGGATGCATGTTCCTATACTAGCAAGCTATAGGTTATTGCTCGATCTTGAGATCAAGAAGAACGTTGCAACTTGATTAAACTATATCTAATATTAGTGTTCTTCCATGCAGTGGTAAAGCTAAATTTCTTTTAATAGGCGCTTAAAACTTAATTTTGTCAACACATGAAAATTTTATTTTTTAATAGGTCATAAAACATTATTTTTAAAATTGTTATATAATGATATAGAGAAGAAGAAGAAGAGGAACAATTGATGAAAAGAGATGTTGGGAAGACTGGAGAGAAGAAGGTTGAGCAAGCTGTGAAACTTACTCAAACAAGTTTTAAATTTTTGATTAGCTTCAACACTCCTATGATCATGAGCATGAGCATTAAATATATAGTAAAATATAAGTAAGCATCCTGCAAACATTTAAGAGAACTGAATATGTAGTAAAAATATAAGAACTAAACAACCATCAATAACAATAATATAATAAAAAAATTGGTTGCCTATTACAGCATTTTTTAAGATAAATCTCTATCATTAACATTAAGGTTATCCATAGAAACTAACTTTAGGTAGTTTACAATATCTCCATAGTGATTAAAAACTTGTTTGTTTTGTTCCATTGAAATTTTATTAATGGTTCTATTTATTGAATTTTAAGTTTTATTGGGTCTAAGTAATTTGTAGATTCACTACATAAAGTTAACAACTATTGAAATGAAATATTAATTGAGCAAACAGAAACGTATTAGATGATAGAGAAAGATGAGAAGAACTGAGCATGGTCGGCTGGGAAATAGAATTGCTGGGCAAATCTCCTTTGGCAGTAAGGTTTTGCACTCGATTCTTACTACAGGAGAGGAAGTTGACGCACTTACAACTTCTGCCAAAGGAGAAGTTGCACAGCTATTCACTCTTTCCATTAATTTCTTTACTTTTCTTCTTCATCTTCTTCTTCTTTATTGTAACATAGACTAGGTTCTGCCTCTTATTTAAAGGCTTGGATGCTAAGGAATATGCCTAACTTCCAATCGGCATATCCACCAAAGAGCCACACACAACTGTGCATAAGTTCATCAATTTAAGAACACTTTCACTAGTATTTTACAATCCTTCATATGATAATTTATTTGGTTGGACAGAATTATATCCAAGTGTAATGACCAACTTCAACTGGATTAACATCTATGTGAGGGTTTATAAAAATATCGATTTCAAGAGAGAGGTTAAAATATAATCAACTCAAATTTTTGAGTCTCTAACTTTGCTAAATATATCAACTTATTCATTATTATACTAATATGGTTTCCTACAAAATTGTGAGATGGCCAAAACCTACTATATGATTTTGTGAACTCAATATGAATGGATATTCTAAAAGATTAATTATGTGAGAGGTGTCTATGGTGGTATTTTTAGGGATGTAAGAAATGTAACTTTTCCCATATTGCAAGTATTTGGGAAATGTGATTTTGAAAAGTTGAGATGTTAGAGCTTTTGACTAGCAAAGAATATTGTTTGACAATTAAAATTCTTAGCATCCCCTTCCAAGCCAATGTATATCTTATTATCAAATGAATTTGAACTAATATTCACTATAAGTGGGACATTTGCTATTTTAAATGCAAAATTTGAAAGTTGTATTCTAAATTCAATTTTGAGTTATAATTTATTGATTAGGATTGCAATCAAAATGCTTACTTATTAATTTGGTTTTGAAAATAAAAATTATAAATAAAAAAAAAAAGTAGTTCCCTTGGTCTTCTTAGGTGCATTACTAGTTTAAATAATTGGAGTATGACTACCCAAAATAAAGAAAAAGGAAAGGTAGTATTTCAAGATAGGAGAAAACCCTATTAATCCATGATTATTATATTAAATTGGTATCATCACCCAAAGAGGTCACTAACTGGCATAGGAGTGAGTCTACTAATGCAAGGAGGGATAGGATTATCCCTAGGAAAGAAACTAGGAGAGTTTATGTATGGAAAACCCCATTGGCCCTTGAGCAAAAGATACACTCACTTTCACAGCCAGAGAGATAATTTGTTATTCGATCTATTAGAGAGAGGCCTTCATCACCCTTGTTTAGACCCCAAACTAAGGGGTTGTCCTCATCTTATACCTCTAATAGAGAGATAAAACCTCATTCTCTATCTTCTTACAATAGAAAAATTTCAGATGAGAGACACCTTGAGTTTGAAGTTGATTGAATTTTGGTGAATTGGACATAATCCTAAGACCCAATTCGAAAAAAAATTAAGTAAGGTTGTATATTGGTAGGAATTTTACAATAGCCCTATTTAAATATTATTGAGTCATTCTTAGAAATTCAATAAAATTTCTTAGATGGTGGATATTTAATTATTTGGTTGGTTCAACAACAACCACCCCTATATACCAATATATAAGAAATTGAGGTTTCATTAATTGGCTTTATTCATTTGGTATTTACATTGGGTTGAAGATTTAGGGTTTCTTAAAGATCATATTTTGGTTGCATTTTGAACTACTTTTCATCTTAGATGGCTTTTATAATGTTATTAGATAGTTATGCTATTTTTCATTGATTTCATCTATTTTTATTATTATTATTTTTAAAAGTTGGAATCTTTTGGTTGGATATTATTAATAATGGACTCTTATGCTTTCACATTTGCTAGATTTTATGCTCCACGTTTTCCACTTTAATTAACTCTCTCTTGGTTAGATATTAAAAGATTCTTTTTTTTTTTACACTTTGAAAGTTTATAGTATAATTTTTTAATGATTTTTGGTGTTAACATTCTTTCTTGTTCTAAGGTAACTATGGATGTTTCTATAATGAGAGTTTGATTTATTTTTACTATTATTGAGTTTTTGATTGTGAAGAGGTTATTAAGGACGTATAGTCTTATAATTTTCAACTTGTCTTCTTTCGTTATATGATAAATTCATGAACATAGTTGTAATCAGACTCATGACTTGTTCCTATAGCTATTACATAAATTAAATAACAAATACATGGATGTATCATACAATATAATATCATAAGTAACACTTATCTTAAACCCATAAAATATAACTAGAAATAATTATACATATAATATTGTGAAAAAACCATGTTGCACTACAATATTTTATGTTTTGTTTCATAAGATAAAAAAACTACTAATAAATAAAGTTTATTTAAATTTTAATATACCTAATTAGAATTCTTTTTGTGCACTACTTTTATTTCTTCTTGATTTATAAACTTTCTTATCAACTATCTTTTGGTTTCGATGGTATGTATTTGAATTCTATGAGAGCACTCTTATGAAGTTAACTAAAGTATTTCAAATATAAGAGTTGAATAATTATGCAAAGCGCTCATAGTATTGCAATAAGTAACATTCTAGATTAGTAGATTTGTTTAACAAACACAAACATGAAAATCCAACATTTTCATGTCCTTTTCCAATGTCTTTAGTACTATGACTAAATTTAACAACTAATTATATTTTTGTTGAATGTTTGTGGGATTTGACTAATAGCATTATTACTTCCACACTAAGTTATCCATGGTTGTAGGTAGAGCAAAACCTTCTTGCTTTAGGGATTCGGGGAGTGCAATTAATAAAAATATTATGAAAAATTTATTCCATGGAATAGTTTGATGACTTATTTAGTAAGCTTATTCTCAAGGTAGATATGTTATATTTTCATTCTTTTAATGGCCCTAACATTCCATTTAAAATGCATCATCCTTAAAATTATAACGTAAGTAAATTATGAAATCCATGTTGTTATGGTTATAGAAGAATTAGTTTCCAAAATAATCATTTCATCTTTTAATCTTAATTTTGAGAAAAAAAAATCATTTCATGAAATTGCATATCATTATAACCTCTTTAAAAAGTATTCCGGTTGTTGCATACTACATCATCATCATTAACCTTATCCAAATTGCTCAATCTAGTTTATGATTAGTCTTTCAAGTTCATTCATTTTGAAAGAGTGTTTTGTGAGACATTAAATCTCACTAATCCTTCAATATATTTTTATCTCTTCATATTTTTGTAGCTTTAACCCTTTGCTGTATATTATCAAATAACCTTGCTATTTTTCACTATGTACCCTAACTTCAATAAATGATATTACTATAATCCTTTTAATTTAACTATTCTCCATTCTTCATTTATGTCATTAGTTTTAAAATTTTCTCTTTTTCCATCCTTAAATTGACATACAATAACATGTTTTTTTTTTGTTGTCCAATGCTAACCACTAAACAAGTTTTATTTTAAATCTAAATATAAACAAAATAAAATTAGAATAAAAACAAAAGTGAACCCAAACATCCCTTAAATGAATCTTTGTTGTAAATAAAATTTTCTTTACTTGTTGATTATTTCTAATTATCATAAAGTGGACATAGATAATGATTAGTAAGAACTTTTTTTAGCATAGTAAGCTTTAGGGATGGAGGAGCTTTCATGCATTTGAATGGATGGCAATAATGTAACTTAGCTTTCAAAATTTTCAAATATCCTCTTATTCATTAGCATATGCCTCCATTACTCTCTAATACTAAATTTCAACCAAGAACTAGAAAGCTAAGAGGATTTGCAAATCTATAAAATCAAGATTGAAAGAGCATCAATAGGGAAGATCCATTGAATGTTCCCCCATGCATTCTTCAACACCAATAAAAAAGTTGTTACAAAAAAGTGATTGAAAAATATGATTCCTTCGCTAACTCAAAAGACTTGTTCTCTTTTTTTAAGTAAATAACTTTTTTTCATTCATAAGAAAGATATTATAAGAGATTTTGAAAGACGTTATAATTCACATCTCAATGAATCAATTGGTCTAGATAAGATAATAAAGCAAGATAAAATTAAGCTCATAAAAACTATTTAACTAGCCCAAGAGTTGATAAACTCCATAGTCAATATAGTGGAGCAGCACCATGATATTTTCTTAGCAGACATAAAGAATTTCCAAAGTATAAAGGTACATATACATCCAACCCATGAGAATTCAATTCTTTATAAAGCCATGCAAAGAGTATTTCAAAAGCATAATCAACATCCAAATGAGAATTATCATAATTATAGAAATTTTGAGTTGAATACCTAATGACTCATGGTATTTTTCGCATAAATCTCAAACGTCTAAGAGATTTATTAAGCATAAATGTTTTCTTAAAAGAATGTTTCTCGAAACCATTAATTTAATGATTAAAAGTTCTCATAATTTCTATATATTGATAGCCCTTATCATGCAATCCCATATGTGCCTTGTTCCATTTGATAGACTGTCTAACTAATTGTAATGGTCGTAATAGTCAGAGATAATTGATAATCAGATTTGAATCTATCATTTACATATGTGCGGCAATTAAAACTGTTATAACTAATAGTGATTATAATCATTGCAATTCTATATTACTATATAATAAAAGAAATTGTTACTGCTGCAATATTTGTTAATAGCATTACAATGATTATTTAAAATCTTAAATCTATGTAGATGGAATTAATTTTAATCGCCTTAAATAATTATTATAATATTATATGCTTATATACATAATCATTACTAAATTTTACTTCATAACGGTTAAAACAATCACAGTACACCCTAACCAGCAGTCTCAAGATCGTTGCAAAGGAAAAAAGCAATGGCAACGTTTGTGTGGAGGTTTCTGAACATCTATTATAGAAATTATGATGATTTCAACCACTGTAAAATGGTGCCAATATTGCTGGCTTTATAGATCAACTTCTCTAAGTATTCAAAATCATGCATGATATATTTTGATATATTAATTTTTAATTTAATGATACATACATAAAATATAGAGTCATGAGAATTGATATTTAATCAAAATTTTACGCATGTATCATTAAATTATAAATGTTAAATTCTAATAATATTTAATTACATTTTACAAAAAATTCAAGATTTTATATTAAGAATTACAAATCACTTTTAAATAATAATAGTTTTATAATATAGATATTATTATAAATATTTATAAAGTTATTGAAATAGTTAATTATTTCACTCGGTTTTAATGAATAAAAAATAATTATTTATTTTCAAATATAATAAAAATAAATCACATTCCAGAATAATATTTATCTTAAAGAAATTTATTTTCCAAAAAACGAATTTAAATGCGCGTGGATCAACATGACTTTTAGATCTTCAATGACGAGATCAACCGAAATATCCCTTAACGCAAGAAAAAAATAATTAATTATTTAAACCATTTTGAAGTCGTCAACGTATAATTATTCACAGCCACGTCAGATCCGACGCTGTCATTAATCAGCTCTATTTATTCTTAAATTTTATTTTGACCATACTTAATTAACTAATTACTATTCTAATGATACTTATTTTTAAAAAATTGCCTTAAGTTAATAACTTCTAAATGCCAAATTAAAGGGATAGAGAAGTATGGAGAGAGAGAGAGAGAGAGAGAGAGAGAGAGAGAGAGAGAGAGAAACAAAAGTACTTTCTCTATTATAAAATATTGTATGGATGCTACTTGATCATTGCGCCTTTCATTAATAGTAACTTATATCAAAATTTGTGAAATGTTTTAGAAATATAATTCGTTTTGAATGATGTTGATAAAATATGTACCATGCTGTCAAAGATTTGACTTCAAAATATATAATTAATTATAATGATCATAATAGTCAGAGATAATTGATAATCAGATTTCAATCTATCATTACTGCTACAAAACAATAAAAAATTAAAAAATAAAAACCAAGTTGTTATAATCATTGTAATCCCATTTACATATGTGCGGCAATTAAAACTGTTGTAACTAATAGTGATTATAATCATTGCAATTCTATATTACTATATAATAAAAGAAATTATTACTGCTACAATATTTGTTAATAGCATTACAACGATTATTTAAAATCTTAAATTTATGTAGATGGCATTAATTTTAATCGCCTTAAATAATTATTATAATATTATATGCTTATATACATAATCATTACTAAATTTTATTTCATAACGGTTAAAACAATCACAGTACACCTAACCAGCAGTCTCAAGATCGTTGCAAAGGAAAAAGCAATGGCAACGTTTGTGTGGAGGTTTCTGAACATCTATTATAGAAATTATGATGATTTCAACCACTGTAAAATGGTGCCAATATTGCTGGCTTTATATATCAACTTCTACTCTCTAAGTATTCAAAATCTCTGCATGCATGATATATATTAAGTTAATAACTTCTAAATGCCAAAAGGATAGAGAAGTATGTTTTCCGGTGAAGAGAAATTGCTGGATCTCCTTTGGCAGAAAGCATTTTACAGTCGCTCCACACTCCGAGAGAGGAACTTGACGCACTTACAGCTCCTGCCAATGGAGAAGTTGCCCAGCTATCAACTCTTCGCCATATCCAGCTCCTCTTCTCGTTCTTCATGGTAATACTTAAGACTCGAGGTCCATCAAAGGACTTCAGCCTCGTATTTAAAGGCATGGAAGCTAACGAATAAGCCGAAGCTTCGTTGCAGCATATCCACTAAATGAAACAAATCTATTGTATTTCATCACAATTGCCAGATACATTTATAAGAATATTCTTTCATCATTTTCAGACTATATCTATGGATTACCACGTACTAGAAAGTAACGAGGATTTGCAAATCTTATCAAATTACGATATAAATAGAACATTCTTTGGGAAGATCCAAAGAATGTACGAAGCATTGCACTCTTTATATACATATATATAAAATATAAATAGAGCGAAAATACGATTCCTTTGCTCGAAAAGGATTAATAGTGGGCCAATGCATATATTTAGCCTTTTACTTATGTAGTTGCATAAGGTGCAAGTTATTAGCAACGAGTAGTATTTCTACGTCCATATATAAGTAATTATGTTTTCTCATATATTCATTCTTTTGAGTGAAAAGTTAATGTAAAATAAATAATTTTTTTATGAAGTATAATTGTTTTTACTATTTTGTTGGAAATAAATATGCAAATTTTAAGATAGTTTACTTGCAGTTCATTTCTAAGAAAATATATAGTCAAAATGATCGCATTTACTTTGCATGAATTTAGTCCATTTTAAAATGCATAAAACCAAACAACCCACGTTAAAAAAGAAAAAATAAAAACATAATAATTCAATAACAAGGCAATAACATCTTGCAGAGAAGTTTTACAGCAGGCTTGCATAGAGCAGACAAGATTTTTCCAATTTGGATTGTTGACCTACATCAATGTTCCATCAGTCAAGTTGAGCTCACGCAATTCGACGGACGATGAAAAGACGCAAATCGAAGCTAAAATATCGGGCGTCAAAACTAGTCGAAATGATCTCCGATGACAAAACCGAATCGCATTCAAAAGCGAAATTGATCAATATCCATATTTCACAATTAGGCGGCCAACCGTCAAGAAGGAAATCCATCGACGCAGCATATCGAGTCGAGACCGCGAACGCTTTAACAACATCCGCTCGGAAATTGATCGCGCCGTTAAGCCAAAACATCGCTGTTAAATGAGACCGCGCACCAATTGGATGAGTTTGCACCAATGTGGACGCGACAACACGCAACTTTAAAAAAATTTCGAATTTGAACCAAACTACCTCTCGATTTAAGCAGTAATTGAATCTGGATTGTAGAATTTACTTAGAAATGATACCCATATTATGTAGGTTTAATTTCAGCAAAAGTCTGCATAAATCTCAATGCGATTGGGTCATACGAGGATAAAAAAAACTTTTGATATTTATTTTTAACATGTTAAACAAAATGTTTATTAAAAATTTATTTCAGAATTAATTTGAAATTGAATTGAGCTCTAAACAGCCTTAATTCTGCCTAATAATTTAAATATCCCGCTCAATTTAATTTGAAAGGATAATTAAGCTGTGATTAAAGCTCTTAAATTTCATTGTTTCCTACCAAATATTGGGCTAACCAAATGACAACGGGTCTTTTAGGGGGTTCATTCGATTCAAGCCAAAAAAAAGGTAGTTCTTTTTTCCTATCTGCTCTCTATCTCGCCTCCCTCCCGTTCGCCCATCCGCTGTTCCTTCCTCCCAGTTGAAACCGAACGAAGCCCCCTCTCGGTTCGTCCTCAAGGAGCCAAAATCCTGTAAGCCCGTCTTCTCCTTAGATCCCAAAACCTGCCGCTTGACCCCTCACTCCAGTCCGTCACAGCCTTCCCTTTTCCTTTCACGCACTCGAAATCCATCCGTCTCTCGCTGGTTCCCCATTGGCCCAGTCACACCACACTGCAATTCCGCTCTCTCCCGTCTTCCAGCTCGCCGCATAAATAGTCAGCCTCCCCGTCCTCACTGGTTCACGACCATCCATCACAAATAGAGTCGAACTCCAACTCCAATCTGTTTCCTCTCTGTCATATTCCTATTCTTCTTTATCCCCTGATCCCTTAATCCTTCCTCCAAAACTAAGATCTAATAGATGAGAGGTTAGAGCAGATATTATAGAATTTATATTAGTCAAACTCGTAATTCTTAGATTGATTAGCAAAAAACTAGAGATGTGGGATTAAGAATTTTGTGTGATTCTGAATGATATTTTGGTTATATGATAAGAAAGCTGAGGAATAAGATCTAAGATTATGAGGAGTCATAGTTGTCATTTTCACTGCTTGTAAGAGTTTGAGTTAAGCTTATTTCAAAGTTTGCTCAAATACTATCAAATTAAGCACAAATATTATCACCGTGAGTTGCCTCTTCAATTTTTTTTTTTTTTTTTTTTTTTTTTTTTAGGGAAACCCCATTATAGGGGTATTTTATCACAAAAATAAGCAAGCTAAAGATCCTTAAAAGGGTTACACTCAGAACTCGCTTCGAAAATACAATCAACCTAAGGAGAAAACCCCAATCTAAATACATCCAAAATCCAAAGAAAGCATTAAAACAATTAAAAGTAAAATAGTAACTCGAGCAAACCATTTTCACCAATGAGCGAATTAAGGTCGTAATGGGAAGAGAGAGTCCATAACATCAAAGCAACCTACAAAAATAGAGCTAAACACCTGCAAGTTTTAAATCAAAAGAGAAGTTTGAGCCAATAGTGCGGACAAAATGTAAAGAATGCGGATAATCTGAAATTGATAATGAAGAATAGGGATAAAGAAGGCTCATTCAAAGAAAGTTGGGGCGATGCAAATATGAGCATCCAAACTTTAGTCAAGGGTTACATCGAAATGCTACTACCAACCAAATGAAGTGAATTCCTCACATCCTAGCCAACAAATCAGATAGAGCTATTGGTGATTTTCATTTGAGACATAATATGTCGGAAGGACAATAATCATCAATGAAGGTATCCGCCCGAATCAATGTTAGTATAGAATAATGCATAGAACTTCGATAAGGAAAGCAAGACATCAAGGCAACCGAGACAATGCCCCCAATAGTAAAGATAAGAGAGCATCGAAAATGAAAGTTATCCAATTCCAACACAATCCAAATACTACCAAAGAATGGGATTAAAGAAAAGAAAGAGCCACCGATTGGGAGCCAAACAAAAAGAATAAAACCGCAACCCCCTAGTAGTAAAAAAAACCAACGATTCCAAATAAAAAGACAAAACCTAATCAAAAGAAAATAACGGATCGTTTAGCAAGACAGAGCATCAACCCGTAATGAACTAGATGGGGTGACCGAGAGTCCCAACAAAACCAAGTTAACATATACATGATTATAATCGGCAACCAACACAAAAAACTTATGCACCAAAGGTAATGCATATCGAGAATCCCAAACACCAACAACCCATTTAAAATTCCGGATAAGGTCTACAAGAGCTAGGTTCAAAACAACCGCAAATCCCAATTAAAGGAACCAGCCAGTAAACAAACAAAGAACAATCAGAAGCATCTAGCAGTGGACAGAACCAGAAACATGAAAATAAATTAAGGGGTTGGACCAAAGGCTCCAAGCAATACCAGCCAACAGACATGCGTTTATACTCAAATAGGGTATTCCCAATCGAGGTTAACTAGGCCTTTCAAATGATGAGGTAGAGTTAAGTTATCAAAGATAGCTCTATTGTTGCCTAGCACCTAAGTTTGCTAGGTAATGGCATGCATTGCCTTCTCTCCAAACATGGGAGATCTTATAACTGAAATTAGAAAGGAGGGTTTGGATATGCTTGAGCACGTAAAACAAATCATTACAATTAGAAGTTAAGAGGTCAATAAGAAAGCATCCACTTCAATCCAGATGTTAAACCCTTGTTGAAGGCAAATCTCTGGGCATAGTACACGACCATTAGTTCAGATATGGAATAAAGTGTTTGTAGAGGAAAAGCAAAAGTATAAAGAGCTTTACGGTAGTTTCTAAAAATACCACCACAACTGCCATTATTCTGCAAGCCATCCGTAATTTTAATTAGATTGTTTTGGGTTTAACCCAATAAACGACCTTTCAGTAATGACATATAATAGGTAGATGAAAACCTAATTTGGAAGCCACACAATAATGCAACCTTTGAAGTGCTTCGCTTAATTTTGTTGGCATTAAATAGCTCACTAATTTTGTATTTGATTCTAGCCATAATTTTACGTGATTCATACTATACCGTTGTTTGGCTTCGCTTCGCCATCCATATAAACCAAATAATAATAATAGTAATTTTAATGTGACCTTTAGGGTTGTTTTAAAATAAATATCAAGGAGTTGGTATATGGATAAGAAACCATTGAAAAGGTCATTGTTAAAAGATCATCATACCACCACGCTTAATGCGAATGGCCCCATTAACAAAAGATGATTAACCTCTTCGATGTGAAAACAACAATAACATTTAGAGGGTAAGTGGAAGCCTTTGTTCCACATTAAGGAATCAACCGGATAAAGTTCTTAATAATACCAAACAAGAATGGAGTAAGTAGGGAATATTGTTATGCCATATTTTGTCATAGACATTAGAAACTTCAAAAGTTCTTTTATTATGCATCCAAATATTTTTTAAGTTGAAATCACCATTCGGAGAGTTTAAAGAGATCGATCCTTGTTGGGTGAGGAGATCCAATGAAATTAAGCTTATCTATTATAGAGGAGGGGATGTAATCAAGGAGTTTAGGCATATTCCACTTATTATTATGCGAATGAATTAACTCTAATGGTTTCAGAGAATGAGAAGAAGAAAGTAATTCACAATGGACCCGACAATCCAGTTATCTTGCCAAAAATAAGAGGAATTGATGCCCCAAGTAATTTGGGACTACTTCCATTTAATACTACATAATCTTCTCAAAGTCTGAGAGTCTCTAGAATTGTAGGAACAAGTAATGGGTGCTTCCTTGGCAATATTTAACATTCATGAAGTTAGCCCAAAGGTTATTATTGCATCTAAAGTTCCACCAAAGTTTGTATGAAAATGCGGATTGTATCTTTAATACTTGTACCAAGACCTTCCTCGAAGGAGCCATTTGTGCCAATTGGACCAATGCATTTTTTTGGTAAGTGTTAGAGCCCCAAAAAATTTATTTATAAGCCTCTCAATCGTTGATGATAGAATTCAGTACAATAGATTGAATGAGATAAAGAGGTAAAGAATTTAGGGTGCTCTTAATCAGGGTAAGCCTACCGCCAAAAGAGAGAAAGTTATATTCCCAAGAAGAAATACGATTAGAGATCTTTTGGATTATATCATCGAAATGATGAGTTGCCTCTTCAACAATAACTTTAGGTTGACAAAATAAGTAGTAGTACATTATTGACCCTCATTCGCTAAAATCCCTGCCACTCGGCCCCAAGAAAATGCTCCTCGCCCATCTCCCAACCGTTTCCTCCCTCACTTACCTTCTTTCAGACCTAGAGTATAGAGGCGACTCCATCGCAGTTCCTCTAAGAACACTTCAGAACTGAGGTAACTCGCCAGGAGGTTCCTCTCAAGATATCCTCGCAGCTATTTCATATCCCCTCTTTGATTGAGTCCAATTTGCCATTCTAGAAAGAACTCCATCATTAGTGTGTTCCTCTCATTCAAAGATCTTCCTCCTCTTTTCCTTACTCTCGGATACATTTCCCAATCATCTTCCTCCTCCTTTCCTTCCACAAACGACATTACGAGATGCAACTCACATCAGGATTACTCTCGCCTAGCATTTCTCTCACCAATTCAACTCAAATAATCAACCCTATAATCTCTCCTATTCAATTTTTTCTAGTCGAACTCATAGAAAATTATTATTGATACTGTTGGTGAATGTATGGAGATGCTTGAATGTGTAAAAAGAAATTGTATATTTATTTCTTCAAGGCCTCTTCATTCATCGTATGTAACGAGATGAATTTGGTATGGTCGAAGACACCACTCACACTCATCGTAGCCAATAAGCCAAAAATATCCGCTTGAATGCCAAAATTTTGACTAAATTTTGGACTTAAAAAAAAGTGGGGAAGGAGATTTGAATGTATAGAAATTGTATATATTTACTTTATAGGATTGAATGCCTTGTGCTCATCAAAGTAGAGATTAAATTGACAAAGGTTTAAAACACCAACCCCACGCCATCGGGTGGGTACCAAACTGCTCTATACTGATAATGACAAATTTAAATCATTTAAACGTCATAAAATTCATACTAGGAAATAAAATTCAAGCTAAACAAACAATATTGCCTATATTTGCTAAAACAAAATTGATATCAAATTGAATTTTGAATTATAAGTGAGAATAAATTTGAAATGAATTTAAAGATTATATTTCAAATAAAATTGATATCAAATTACGATATAAATATAACATTCTTTGGGAAGATCCAAAGAATGTACGAAGCATTCTTTATATATATATATATATATATATATATATATATATATATATATATATATATATATATATATATATATATATATATAATATAATATAAATAGAGCGAAAATATGATTCCTTTGTTCGAAAAGGATTAATAGTGGGCCAATGCATATATTTAGTCTTTTACTTAGTAGTTGCATAAGGTGTAAGTTGTTAGCAACGTGTAGTATTTCTACGTCCATATATAAGTAATTATGTTTTCTCATATATTCATTCTTTTGAGTGAAAAGTTAATGTAAAATAAATAATTTGTTTATGAAGTATAATTTTTTTTAGCATTTTGTTGGAAATAAATATGAAAATTTTAAGTTAGTTTACTTCGTATTTCATTCCTAAGAAAATATATAGTCAAAATGATCGCATTTACTTTACATGAATTTAGTCCATTTTAAAATGCATAAAACCAAACATCTTGCGGAGAAGTTTTACAGCAGACTTGCATAGAGCAGACATGATTTTTCCAATTCGGACAAGCAGTTTTTATTAGGCTGCTTCAATTGAAATCTGTAAACGAAGATTAATAAGGCTTGTCGGTTGTAAAATAAGGAACAGTAGTCAAGTCCACAGCTCATATAGTTTCCGCTATGGTAGGATTCCATTTCCATGACTGTTCTCACTTAATTTCCTGCAGAGAACGCTGGCATTGTCCTCCTGATTCCTCTCTCCCATCTCTTCTTCCCGGCCTTTCTCAAGTCAAGGTCTGCTAAACACTTCATCATCTCCTGGGCAGATTTTATTGTCTTAGACGCTCTCAATGATTTCTCTTAACAATATTGAGTCTTGTTAATGAGTTTGTATGGGAACTTGATGAGGCTCGCAATGTTGGAATTTGTGTTGTGATTCATGGGAAGGATAATGGCAAAAACAAGCAATTTTCTAGAATTGAAAATTGCATCTGTTCTTCCTCCAAGCTTCACTAGTTGTTCTCTGTTGTTTTGTCTATCGGTTTTGTTCTTAGACTTCAGTCTCAGAGATAACCTAAAGAAAATAGCTGATTTCTAGTAGATAAATTCATCAAAAATAGAAAAAATATATCGAAAATATAAAGTTTTGTATATAGTAATCTATCAGTTGATAAAATAACCATCAGAAAGACTCTATAATGAAATAATCACTGAGAATGGGTTTTTGTCAATAACCGTCAGTGTTAAATATATTAAAAATTTTTGAGTTCTGACTAATTTTTCAGTTGGAATTTCTAAAGGGTAGAGTGCTTTTTCTCTAATTAGAAGACTTAGGTTCAAATCAAACCTCTTCTCTTATTACTAATCTAGTTGTCATTAAGGCTAATCATTATTGTTGACCCTGCATTTACTTCACAACTCAAATTAACTAAATATGATCATATCGATGAGCTCTAAATGAGGTATTAAATCGATTGAGTTAATAATAATTCAAGTACTTTTAAATTTGCTCAAATATCATTTACTCATAAAACAAATATTACAAACTAACTCAAAATCTTAAATTCATCCAAAAAATAAACACTAATAAATATCAGTGGCGGAGGGAGTGTGGGGGCACTGGGGGCACGTGCCCCCACTGGCCCATGGTTCACGCGATAATTATGGGATTAGCCGAGAAACCCTCATCATTCAAATTTCCAAACCCTCATCTTTCCTCCCTCCGGACCCTCCGCCACTGCCTTCGACACGCTTCTGCTTCTCTAAATCCCGTGATTGTGAATCTGTGGAACATATTCCAAATTGTGCAAAGCTAGTGAAGGTAAATAACCCTCATCTTTCCTCGGTTCCTCCCAATATCCCGCGCATCTGCTTGTCTAAATCCCATAAACGGTAAATCCTCCACAGAACAATTTCGCCATTCGAACTCCTCCTTTCTATTCCACTGTTGCAGTTTGCCGGAGTCGAGAAAGACAATGCCTGTTGTCAGAATCGAGAAGAACCGTCGCCCGTCGGACTGAAGTCTAAACTTCAAAGGTAATAATATTCCACCAGTTTTTTCCCCTTGCTTTTCCCTCGACTTGTTTCCTCCATTCTTTTCCCTTGTTCTAGAATTTGATTTGTTGATCGTTATACATGGATAGGAAAGCTTTGAATGTCGAAAGGATTTTTGTTTTTAAATTCTCCAGCTACTTCTCTTCTTCCATAAGCGGCAGAAGTTTCTTTAACTTATTTTCTGGTGTTTTGTATCCCTTCAAATGGCCAATATGCAGTTTTCTGTTCTTCCTTAGCTTTAAATTCGGGAATCTTGCTTCAGTGTGTGATGTTATCTTGAATATTTGAGTTTATCATAATTATTTGTTAGGGGCTAAGTTTTACTAAATTAATGACTAAAGCTGATTTTAAGCCACCTTTGCTAACTATAGCGAGTTTTGAATTCTCGACCTGTTCTAAAGACAATGCAACTTAAGTTTAAATCATTTTCATCGCACCAAGAAAAATTGTAACTCATTCAAGAATCAGATAATTCCCCTTAACGCCATTTGAGCTACAGATATGGTGCTGTCTCGTGTAATTCTGTATTTTCTAATGTGATATTTTATTTGTTAAGTTTTTTTGACATTATATCTTTTTTTAGGTAAAGTTCTTGTTTTGATGAAGTAGTTTATTTTTATGTGATAATTAATTTTGAATATGTTGACAAAGAGGAATTTGATGGGGTTCAAAATGAATCATCATAGGTATTAATACAACTATACAAGCTACTTTTGAAAGGCATCATATGCTGCTCATGTGTCATTTATGTCAATGTTGTTTTTTTTCTAGAATTTGTTTTGTTGAAATCTTCCTATTTATAATAAATGTTGAAGATTTGAAAATTAGAAGGTTTTCTTATTTTAAGTTAATTTTTTATGATCTTTATTTTTATACTTTGTTATTGAGATTTATTTTGTCTTAAATCCTATTAATTTTTTGTGTATTTAATCGTTTATATGCTTTTATATTATGTGATCTTAAAGAACGTAACATCCGAAATATTTCTCATGGTCTTCATAATCAATTAAGGTATGTAATATTTTTTATTTAAAAAAGGCCAAAGTGTGCCTTTTTTGAAAATTTATTATTTATTATTTCTTAATAAAGGACTGTCTTTATTAAGAAATATTATTGATTTATTTTTATAGGCGCCTTTATTTTTTTTTTTTTTTTAAAAGTGCTTTTATTTTTTTTTTTTTTTTTGAAATATGTTCAAAAGCATGTCTTCTCATTTTTTATGCATATTAATCTTCAAGATTTTACATTAGTAATTTAATTTATTATTTTAATTAGGTATGGAAAGATATTTTAAAAGAAAGATTAAATAAGATGAGTCCAGCTATTCACATCTTATTATTGGTGAAAGTAGTAATACAAAATCTAAACAAGTGCACATACAATTCAACGTAAGATATTGTAGCAGATCCCTGACAAGAAGAAAAATTTCGAGTATCATCCTAATGTGATAGAGTTAGAAGAGCATATCTTCAAAAGGGTCATGCCAACCTCGATCATGAATTTGCTCAAACACAAATCAAATAAATTATAGATTTAATCCAAAATGGTTTGATGAATATAAAGTTGGTTAGAGTGTACAAAAAAGATGCAAAGATATTATTTATTTTGTTATCTTTATAGACCGATATGAACAAGCAAGTGGTTTGATAATAAGGGATTTAAAAATTGGAAAAAAAGATAAATTTGAAGTTCATATTGGCCAAGTTATATAATATTGCTTGAAGAAAATGTGAAGATTTAATGAATCGATCAACACATTGCATTTTATGAAAGACATTCTGATCAAAATCAAGGGATTACAAACACATTATGTGCCACAATTGATTGTGTAAGCTTTCTGCCAAGGATTAGCTTTTCGGTCATGATGAATCGAGATTCAAAATCAAGAAAATTTTCTTGAACTTCTATACTTTTGGCCGAGCATAATGAAAGTATTAATAAGGTTGTCCTGAAAATGCTCCGTGAAATAATAAGTTAACCGCCTCGAAGGATATTACACATCAGCTACGAGACTTCAAACACTATTATTAATGATTTGGGTAATGAGTTATTTGTGCGTTCTTTTAGATGAATCTCACGATGTATCGATGAAAGAACAAGTGCTATTTATTGCTATTGTTATGTTGATAAGAGAGGTTGCATTGTTGAGTGTTTTCTTGGTATTGTACATGTTGGTGAAACAACTTCTCCAATACTTAAATGCTATTGAGATACTTTTCTCAAAGCATGGATTGAGTATATCTGAATACGATCAAGGTTATGATGGGGCAAGCAACATGCGTGGTGAGTTTCATGGATTAAAAGCTTTAATCTTGAAAGAAAATGATTCTTATTACATTCCGCTTTGCTCATCAATTATAATTAGCACTAGCTGCTGTGGCTAAAAATCATATTCAGATTGCTACATTTTTTAATAATGTATCTAATTTGATAAATATTGTTGGAAGTTCTTGCAAAAGGAGAAAAAATTTATTTGAAAGATAATTAAACAAAGTTGTTGAGCAAATAAGGAGTGAAGAACTACAAGATGACAGATGTTTAAATCAAGAAATAACTCTTAAACGAGCTGGAGATACGCGTTGGGGATCACATTATCTTTGCATTGATAAATATACTAATTTTATTTGGATCTATTATAGATGTTCTTGATATAATTATAGAAGATGGTTTAAACAATGAACAAAGAGGTGAAGCAAATGCTCTGCTTGATTCAATTCAATATTTTGAGTTTGTTTTTAATTTGTACTTGATGAAATCCATATTAGGAATCACAAATGAGTTATCTCAAGTTTTACAAAAAAAAAAAGGATCAAGATATTATAAATGTCATGACTTTGGTTAAAGTGCCAAAACAAAGACTACAAAATATGAGGGATAATGGTTGGAACATTTTATTTGAAAAAGTTCATGCATTCTATGAGAAAAATGGTATACTTGTGAAATATGAGTGAAAGATTTATTATCGTGGAGATCAAAAGATATGCTCAAGGAATCACAAATTTACTATTATCAATGAGTTATTTTATTATTATTGATATGCAACTTGAGCTTAATACATGATTTGATGAGGCCAATATTGAATTACTTTATATGTGACATGCTTGAATCCATGTGATTCTTTCTCAGCTTTCGATAAGAAAAAAATTGATATGTTTAGCAAAATTTTATCCCGCGGATTTCTCAAAAGTTAATCTTATTATTTTAGATAGTCAACTTGAGAATTATATTATTGACATGAAATCTAATGATTCATTTTTGAAGTTGAAGGGAATTGAAGAACTTGCACAAAAGTTAGTAGAGATAAAGAAAAATTATATTTATCCTCTTGTATATTTGCTACTAAAGCTTACTTTGATATTGTCACTTCTATTGAAAGAGTATTTCTCTGAAGATTGTAAAAATTCGGATAGAATGAAGATTCTTGGATGAATGATTGTCTTATTACATATATTGAAAAAGATGTATTTAAGAGTGTTAATAAAGAATCGATTGTACAACGCTTTCAAAAATATGAAGACTTCGGAGGAGAATATAAATGGTATGTAATGTAAAAAAATTTATGTTATTGTAAGGTTTGATTTCTTTATTTTGTTATATGAGATGCTCTAATTTTAATTTTATATAAAAATAAATTATTCATTATTTTATTGTACCCCCTCTGAAAATTTGATCCCCTAATAATATTATTTGAGTCATTGTATAAAATAAATAAAAAATAAAAATGTTTAGGTAAGGATGTGAATTTGATCGAATGACCAATAAAAAAAAAAATTAACAGAGTGAAGTTTAAAATGCATGTTATTCATTCTGAAGTTTAAGATCAGATTGAATATTATACATATATATATATATATATACTAATTGTTACAAAAGAAAAGAGTTTCATCTAAGTGAGATAATAAACTATATATTTTAGTTCATAATATCACTTAAATGAAAAGTATATTTATAATTTCTACTTCATCTCTTTTAATAAAATCAAGCAAAATAAGTAAAAAAAAAATGAATGATAATAATGGCCTAATTTGAACTCATAAGACCCCAATTCAAATAATATTTCTCCCATCAATTATATTAGTCATTTTATCATTAAAAAAAAAGAAATTTTTTTTAAACAATTTAAAGATATAAGTAATTTGTTTTGAAATTGTATAAACATATGTGATGTTGTTTCATTTCAACTCCATTTTAAATAATAATAAAAAAATCATATGATAAATATTAATAGGTTCGTATATACTAAATAAGTGTTATACAAGTATAAATTAAATAAATAAATTCATTTCCTATCATCATCCCCCTAAATTTTATTAAATTAAAAAAATGTATATTTTATTTTCTTATCCGTGCTAAGCCATTTGTGCCCATACCTCTCACCTCCCCTTAGCTAATAAAAATGCTCCATACCTCCTCCTCCTTCCTTCACGTGATGTCTATAATAAAAATAATTTTGATATATAATAATAATAAATTGGTCAGCGAGAAAATATTATGTGCGAGTCCGGACGTAGCTTTACGTCCGGACGTCAACTGGAATGTAACACGTGTCCAATAATAAAATATAATTTTTCTTACTTTATAGCTTTGTAACATAACAATGTCGTTAACGTTAACCCGGCCTGGCCCATTAAAGCAGCGGGAGAAAATATTACGGACGACGTTCCAGATTTTGAGCCTCAAAAATTTAGGTATTTTCATTTTGTGCAGAAATTTTTCTCAGCTCCCTCTCCCGGCGTGCATCTAACCTTCCCCAAGAGATTTTCTAAATCTTGAGCATTAAAAATTGAGGTATTATACGAGACTCCATGAGGTATTTCTTCCTGCATTCTTGAACTTTAAAGATTTTACGATTTTGACATTGGTTCTGACTGTCGAATAGGAGCACATTTGAGTTCTTTAAAAGAATGGAGGTTGTTTTGCTAGCTTTTGGAGCTATTTTGCATGTGTACTCTCTGTACTCTCATGAAGGTACTCCTCATTTTTTCAATTTTTTTTAACTGTGGGGCTTGTCATATGTTTAGTATATCCTATTGTAAGATGTTTGGAGATGTTTTATGAAGAATTTGGTGATTTTTGGAGCTATTTTGCATGTGTACTCTCTGTACTCTCATGAGGGTACACCTTATTTTTTCAAAATTTTTAATTATGGGGCTTGTCATATGTTTAGTATATCCTATTGTAAGATGTTTGGAGATGTTTCATGAAGAATTTATTAATTTTGAGCTATTTTGTATGTGTACTCTCTATATTCTTATGAGAGTACACTTCATTTTTTCAATTTTTTTAACAATGAGGCTTGTCATATGTTTAGTATATTATATTGTAAGATGTTTGGAGATGCTTCATGAAGAATTTGATTTTTGTATTTTGTATGTCTCTACTTTCATGGGTACACCCTATTTTTTCAAAATTTTAACTATGGGCTTATTATATTTATATCCTATTGTAAGATGTTTGGAGATGTTTCATGAAGAATTTTGCTAATTTTGAGCTATTTTGCATATGTATACTTTTCTCATAATTTTTTTAACTGTGGGACTTGTCATATTTTGGTATATCTTGTAAAGATGTTTGGAGATGTTCATGAAGAATTTACTAATTTTTGGGAATATTTTATATCTGTGCTCTCTATACTCTCATTAGGGTACACCCCATTTTTTCAATTTTTTTAACTGTGGGGCTTATCATATGTTTATTATATTCCATTGTAAGATGTTTAGAGATATTTCATAAAAAATTTGATGATTTTTGGAACTATTTTGCATGTGTACTCTTTATACTCTCATGAGGGTACATTATATTTTCTCAAAATTTAATTGTGGGGCTTGTCATATGTTTAGTGCATCATATTGTAAGATAGTTGGAGATGTTTCATAAAGAATTTCATAATTTTTAGGGCTATTTTGCATGTATACTCTCTGTACTCTCATGAGAGTACACCCCATTTTTTCAAAATTTTCAACTGTGGGGCTTATCATATGTTTAGTATATCCTATTGTAAGATGTTTGGAGATATTTCATAAAGAATTTGGTAATTTTTGAGGCTATTTTGCATGTATACTTTTTGTACTCTCATGAGGGTACACCCTATTATTTTAGTTTTTTCAACTGTGGGGCTTGTCATATGCTTAGTACATCCTATTGTATGTTGTTTGGAGATATTTCATGAAGAATTTGGGTATTTTTAGAGCTATTTTGTATGTGTACTTTCTGTACTCTCATGAGAGTACACCCCATTTTTTCAAAATTTTTAGGACTTGTCATATCTTTAGTACATTCTATTGTAAGCTATTTGGAGATATGTCATGAAAAATTTGAGTATTTTTGGAGCTATTTTATATGTACTCTTTACTCTCTAAAATTTTTTTTTTTCAATTTTTTCAACTATGGGGCTTATCATATGTTTATTATATCCTATTGTAAGATGTTTGGAGATGTTTCATGAATAAATTGGATATTTTTGGAGATATTTTGCCTGTGTACTCTCTGTACTCTCATGAGGGTACACCTAATTTATTTAATTATTTTAACTGTGGGGCTTGTCATATGTTTAGCACATCCTATTGTAAGATGTTTGGAAATATTTCATGAAGAACTTGGGTGTTTTTGGAGCTATTTTGTATGTGTACTCTCTATACTCTCATGAGGGTACACCCATTTTTTTAAAATTTTTAACTGTGGGATTTGTCATATGTTTACTATATTCTATTGTAAGATGGTTGGAGATGTTTCATAAAGAATTTGGTGATTTTTGGAGTTATTTTGTATGTGTATTCTCTATACTCATGAAGGTACATCCTATGTCTTCAATTTTTTCAACTGTGGGGCTTGTCATATATTTAGTACATTCTATTGTAAGCTGTTTAGAGATATTTCATAAGAATTGATTTTGAAGCTATTTTCATATGTACTCTCTATACTCTCATGAGGATACACCCATTTTCTGAAAGTTTCAACTATGGGCTTGTCATATGTTTACCATAGTTTATTGTAAGATGTTTGAGATATTTCATGAAAAATTTTAACTTTTGAGTTATTTTTATATACTCTCTGTACTCTCATGAGGGTACACCACATTTTTTCAAAAAATTTAACTGTGGTGCTTGTCATATGTTTAATATATTCTATTGTAAGATATTTAGAGATGTTTCATGAAGAATTTGATAATTTTTGGAGCTATTTTGCATGTGTACTCTCTCTACTCTCATGAGGGTACACTATTTTTTCAAAATTTTCAGCTATGGGGCTTGTCATATGTTTAGTAGATCCTATTGTAAGATGTTTGTAGATATTTCATGAAGAATTTGGATATTTTTAGAGCTATTTTGCATGTATACTCTCTGTACTCTTATGAGACTACACCCCATTTTCTTAAATTTTTCAGCTGTGGGGCTTGTCATATGTTTAGTAGATCCTATTATAAGATGTTTAGAGATGTTTCATGAAAAATTTGCTGACTTTTTGGAACTATTTTGCATGTGTATTCTTTGTATTCTCATGAGGGTACACTATATTTTTTCAGTTTTTTCAACTATGGGGCTTGTCATATATTTAGTGCATCTTATTATAAGCTGTTTGAAGAAGTTTCATGAAGAATTTGGGTATTTTTAGAGCTATTTTGCATGTGTACTTCCTATAATCTCATGAGAGTACACCCTATTTTTTTTTTTCAATTTTTTCAACTATGGGGCTTGTCATATGTTTACTATATCCTATTGTAAGATATTTGGAGATATTTTATGAAGAATTTGTTAGTTTTTAGAGCTATTTTATATGTGTACTCTCTAGGCCTCCATTGTGTAGATAATGTTCTCATTAATTCACTTTTCATTTTGAAGTTTAAAATATTTGGAAAAATGATAACTTCCAGATGCAGGCCAACTAGCATTAGAGCGGTGTTTAATAGTATTTCAAACCACTTTACTGATGAAGTACTTGTCATTTTAAGAAGGCTACATGTGCATCAATTCATTAGAATGCATGAAATTCAACAAGATTCGGCTACCATCACTTCAATTATGTCATGCTGGAATATAGAAAAGCAGACATTCTATTTTGGTGGCCAATGCATTCCTTTCACCCACGATGAAGTTGCATTAATTGTAGGGATGTCAAATAGAGGGGAGAAGATCATATGGCAGAAATCCTCACTTTCTAAGTCCAACTTAGTTGATTTTAAGAATAAAATTGAGAAGTTGGATCATTTCGTTATGACACAATTTGTGCGGTTAATATACAATTTTTACTTTTAAATTTTTTTTATATAACATAATTATAGAGTGGCGTCAGAATTGATAGCCAACACTGATGACATAGAGAGATTTATTGATTATAATTGGCTAGAAGCTATCTAAAGCTTCTGGTTTCATAGTTTGATGGTATTACATCCAAAATTTTGACACAAAAGGCACCTGGGTACATGAGTGGCTTTGCTCTTCTAATAATTTTATTTACTTCTTCAAATTTATATTATTTTATGCATTAAAGCTAAGTTATGTAAATCTTCATTACAGATCTGGGCGAGCACATAGGAATCATAAGGCCACTCATTCCTTCTGCAAAGTCACGTATGTTACGATGGCCAAAAATAAAGTTTACAGATGATTCCTTTAGTGGTTTGCAAGGACACCAAGTGATGCGAAATAAATTGACTTCATTTACCTCAAAATATATTTATTCATATTAAAAATAATCATATTTTTTATTGGTGTAACACATGTCTGCCTTAGATTTGCGTGGGTCCCCATACACATAATCAAAATAAATGCCATAAAGCACTACTGCAGGTGTGTATAATTGTGTAGGAATCATCTGACACTGTCAAGTGAGCTATCCTTCTTGAGATGACTCTCTGTACCCTATTTTCATAGGTGGATTCAAAGTGATAGTCTGAATTAGACTCACTTATTTTATACTTTTCCTTTCTTGAAAGCTTATAAGTTCCCTTAGGTTTGACAGGGATATCTTCTTCTTCTTGTGTGTCACTTCCCAAATGAGGAACTAGTCTTCTTAATTTAGATGTAAAATCAAGTGCTTTAGGGAGAGTCGGTATTGCTTTCTTTCTTCCTTTTTGCCTTCATTCTTTCTCCTTCTAAAGTTATTTTTTAGTTCCTGAAGTGGATGCCACTGCCTTAAGAGGCTATGTTACTTAGGCTCTTTAGGGATGAAATATTTTGCATCTTCATAAATTTTTGCTTCATGGAAGGAGAATGGTTGTAGGTTGCTAGAAATTCTGAACTCTTCTCCATCTCTTAGGTACTTCATACACTGATGCATAGTTGATGGGACCATCATACTTATGCCATGGTGACCAAAAGCTCACGAATGATGTATCGACGATCACATGAAACTTGGCTTATACAAATTTTGAAATTTAGTGGGAGGATAAAAGAACCTAGACTTTTTCCTTTCTCATTGAAACCATGAACCATCAACTTATCCCTTCCAAGATGTTGGATATCAAGTGATAATCCCTTAGTGCTTTCAAACTCATAAGATTAGAAAAACCTAGATTAATCAAGTATTGATTGTTCAAGATATCATCACTCTTCTGTAACATATAGAGGCGGTTGTGATGTTGTTCCCAACATAAGATCTTCTTCAAAAAATGTGATTCTTGGGAGATCTTGAGTTTTGATGATTCATACATTTTTGACAAAATAGCTTCATATCTCTTGTGTCTTTAAGATCTTGTATTAAAGTTTCTCAAAGATCTCTTAAGAGACCTCATACACACTTAATTGTGGATCTTTCGGTGATAGTATATTACAATATATTTTTTCACTTGATTTAAGTTTCTTTTTAGGATCTTTGGGAATGATATCTTCATTGATTTCAATTTGTTTACTTTTGTCTTTATTTGAATTTCTCTTCTTTGATGGTGGTGGCAATACTTTACCACTCCTCAACTGAACTTGAATCACATTGTCTTGTTGCACTCATTTGAAGAAGTAGTTTCCAATTCACCTTTCATTCTAGAGGATTGGCCAAAAGAGCTAGAGTCACTTTTCAACTTCATACATTTCATACGTGATGTTGTTTCTTCTTGAAAACATAAGTCCTCATCTCAACATATCTTTTGTTGGGTCATTAGATAAAATTCAGATGTTAACTCCTCAGGCTCTTCTTTCTTTTCTGCGAAAAATTCTGATGGGTTGGTCGAGTCTATTTGAGTGTCATTGTCATTTTGGAGTGACTTATGTTGAAAAACATCCGATATCACATAAATGATTCGACATGTCTCTATTGGGTAAAATTCACTATCATCTTCTTTATCCAACTCAACAATATGGATTTTAGACATAAAGTCTGCAAGCTTAACTGGTTGTCTTGTCGCTTGGTGATACTCCTCTAAATTGTTAATAACCTTTTGAGTTGTAGTCCTCTTCTTTTTCTTCTTTATTTTATTTGGTTTGATTGACTTCTTTGAGAGATCTCGTGGAATTTGTGCTAGTTGCTTTTCTCTTTGGGATGAATTAGCAGTATTGGGGAGTCTTTGAGTCAATGACTTGGAGGTTGACGCATACAATCTTGACACTGCTTTAAGATCAATCACTGGTTCAAGATGTGATTTTTGCTTAACACTAGGAACTTCTTCAAGTTGCTTCAACATATTTATTATCTTTTTAGATATTGTAGTCTCCTATTCTTCAATCTGAATTGATTTTTCTTTCTTTTTGTCTTTAATGGATGATACAGAAGAGGACATAATCATCCTTGTAGACTCTCTTTTCAGGTTGACTAGAACACTATTAGATAATATAAATTCACCTCATTGATACTTCTTTTCTAGCCAATCTTTGAAGTCATAACAATCCTTAATATAATGATTGATCACCTGATGATATGGATAATACTTTGGATTATTAACTTGACTAGCTTCTTCAGGCCTTTTACTTTCTGATAATTGTAGACTAGCTTTGACTCCTTATCAAAATAGTTTGACCACACTATCCCTTCTAAAAAAATATTCTTTATTCATCTTTTTTTTAAGAGATGGCTGCATTCGCTCATCATCTCTTGTTACTTATTTTGGACACTCTCCACCACCTAGAAAAGTCTGTGGCTTATCATTGCCTCCTAACACCATTTTTGATGTGGATTAGGATGAACAAACTTCTTTCTTTTATCAACACTATACATAGGCTGTTTTCCTTTATCTATATTATAGATCACTCATTTTTCACCACTTGAGTTATATGAAGTAGCATGAGTTTCATTTTTTCTTGAGCCCGAAGGCTTACTTTTCTTTAATTTATCTATGTAGATTTCAGACTTAGAGTGATTCAACTTTTTAAAATCAAGCAAGTCCCGGAATGTTGTGATTAAGGTCATATATAAAAATAGTGTCATTTTATCATCCATATTGCTCATTAACAATTAGATCGCATGCTCTTCCTCCAACTATTGTTCATATTTCATGCTTAGGCTTCGCCAATGTCACACCTCTCTCATTCTTCAAAGGAATTTTATCACGAGGCTTTAGCCTCCATATCTACTTACCCTTTTGTCATGACCTTTTGACAACAGATTCTTGGACATGCGGTCCAAGTGTCACGAGCCGATGCTCACCACGCGAGGCATGCTTGGCTTGTTGACTAGTTACCGTAAGAGATGGAAACTTCCTTAGTGAAACCTCAGTATTTTCAATCATCACAGGCCCTAAAATTTTCTTTTCATTAAGCCTCTTTCCTTGGCTACATTAAAAACATTGTGTATTCTGACAATATTTTGTATCTCTCTTTGTGGCTCAATGTTGTTGAGCCCAAAAAGATTATTTCACCTTGCCAGTAGAGCTATTCCTTTTTACCCATTTTAAATTGTCAAAGTTATTATGGGTAGAAATACTCACTTCTAGTGATAATATTGCTTGTTCACTAGGTCGTTCAAGTAGGATATGTTGAGCCCTCAACTCAGCATTTCTTCTTCTTCTTTGACTTATAGTTAATTTGCTTCCTGATGAGGAAGGCTCACAATCATGTCTCCCATATACGAAAGTTTTAGTTGGCAAAATAGTTGTGCCTCGAGGCATCAAAGATACAGTTTGCCCAATGACGGTCCTCTTCATCACGGGGGCTTCAGGCTGTCCTAGTCTTTCAAACATTGAAGATTTATTGCAGTGGACCTCCTTAACAGAGGATGGTTGTTGCATGGATTGGTGAGCATGATGTAGGAGCTTCAGTAAACGAGGCCTTCCAAAGATGGCCTGGATAGTGCTCCATGGATAGGTACCGTAAGTTGTAGCAATGGTCGGGAAATCCACGCTACCAAATTGAATGGTAGCTCCAACATCCCCTGTGTTGATGATGGCGTTAGCTAAATGGATGTTTGCACCATGCCCAAGTTGAACAATGAAAGGAGTGTTTTGTAGATCCATTCTACATAAATTAAAGATGGGTATTACTAATAAACAATTATCATTTTATCCCACACTTTAAATATGCAGAGGTACTACATAATATGATAATTATGTAATAAAAGAATACACTATATAATTATCATTCAACATAGAGCATTATACATTAATAATTTGAGTTTATTACTCATTTAAATCATAAATTTTTTTATTCAATTTGAATTTTCAAATATTTTATTACTACTATATATATAGCCAAAGATGGATAAAGAAACCTTTCCCCAGTGAAGTTGAAATGGGCTCTAAAATTCAGTCCGCCTCATGAAATGAGAGTATAGATTTAGTATCGAATGAAGTTTTTAGAAGGCAGATGATTGGTTATTGTGGATAAATAAGACATTACCCAAATATTTCTCCCTCATTTGGTGAAGACTTTAGATTTGATTCCAGGTTTTCTATTAGCGCAAGCACCCATAGTTAATTACATCTCTCCAATCAGTGAGAGAGAACTTTCGATTAAGGCTAGTCATAAGTCGCTAATTGCTTAGCATATAGTAGCAAAAATTTGGTTTGAAATTTAATGAAATTCACCATTTTCTTTATGCTTGGAGCATATGGTTGGGGGATTCATGACATGCCCAATCAAGATCCCATGGTTCCGTCATCCCGAGCTATCATGATCTCTGGTCCACTTAGTCAGAGGAGGTGATCGACCCAACCTGACTGAAGGATCCTTGTTAGCCATGGGTTGCATCGTTCAAGGGTACCTTGTAGACTATTATTGATATTTGCCAAATGGGACAATCTTAAGTCCACTTTATCTAACAACGGGCTTTATGCCCTATTAGGTATACCCTATGATCTACAACTCAAAGGGGTAGAAAACCATTGGGAACATACGGGCTATAGCCCTGACTGTAATATAGTGGAGCCTACTAGCCAAACTACCTGATGAGAGGGTTCTGGTCGTAACCGCTTCATATGTGGAGCCTACTGGCTAAATCACGCGGATAGAGGACACGGGCCACATCCTTATTGGTGTAAAACATTTTGAGTGCAGATATAGCAATATACATAATATGAAATTGACTTTTGAGAGTTAACATTAAATTTATTACTCGATAAAATAATGCGGAAGGTGGATGAATTTATTATTATTATCTTTTATAATGAATTTTCATTTAATTAATTTTCTTATTTTAAAATTTTCTTGAATATTTGATAATTAATAGAAATTTCACTTAACTTTGAAGATTTTAGAAAATTTTGATAATGGTGAACCCCTCCGGTTGATATTCTCGAGCAACACAGCCATCATCGGGGTAGACCTTGTCAACTCTGCTCTTTTGTTTGCAAAGGATCGGGTCTACAACTTTGAAATCTCATTATATCACATTAGGTCTTGTCAACTCTACTCTTATAGGAGGATGATTGGATCTATGGATTGAAGCTTGTAATTATATTTTAAGATTTTTGAAATTAAATATTTGAATTTTTAAACATAAAATAGTCATATTAAAACTATTAAAGGCTTTATAAAAGTAGTAAGAGTATGCTTAATGTGATCAATTTGAAAGTATCATTTCATATTGGTTTTTCTGTGCAACCTTGCTGAGCTTAATTATTTAATTTTCTATTGAAATAATCAGTTTTATCAACTCTAGTCCCTATGGGGAGAAGGATTTAACTGCTCAGATATGACTTAAAACTTCCATCATACGAATGTGTTGATTCACTAAAATCATATATAAGCGTATATTTAGAATATTGAATTTTAAAAATATGCTTAGGCTTTCAAAATGATTGTTTCCCCTTCAAAATAATTGTATAATTTTTTACTGTGAGATATTTAAGTCAATTTAGTTTTTAATCCACGCAGAATCCTCAGACATTTAAACATTCAACACTATGTCGGGGCCCATGCGGGTGTTTGATAATTCAGATAATTTTATTTTTAAATTATGAGATTAATTTTACACTTTTATTTAATCCCAACTTAGCCTACGCAGCTTTTTTAGACATTAAAATTTTCACTCTAAATCCTTATGTCCAAACACATGCAGGCTTTTTAGCTTAGATAATTTCATCTAATTAATGAAATCATTGATTTTGAAAATCATAATTAGAATGAGAATTTTTAATTTTTGGATTGAAGAAAGCTCCATTCATGTAGAATTTAATTTAGTGTTCTGCTTGTACGAAAAATTGCATATTCGGTGATGAATTTGGAGTAGAATTAAATTTCTATTTGCAATTCAAAATATTGCATCTTTGTTTATATTTAATTTGATAGCAAATTAAATAAAAGTAAAATGATTACTAAGCTTATGCATATTGATAGAGTTTTACATCTTTGCTAATCATCATATTCAACTTTCATTCTCATCCAGAATCATTTTTTAAAGGTGAGAGGTTCTTTTCTGACTTAAATATTGCTTGTTGGCAAGCTACTTCAATATATATATATATATATTTGATATTTTTGCTATCAAGAAATTATTTTTGTGCACATGATTTCTCCTTTGGAGGATAATATTGGATTTGCTGAACTTGGAATCATAATGATGTGAAGCACCTTTTCACATCATAGAAGCAAAGATATATAGTTCAAGTGTATGTTTTATGTTCTAAACAAAAAATAATCAATCCAGTATATTTTTTAAAGTATTGCAATAATTCTAGTTTATTCAACTAAACCACCATTTGATTTTGATTTAAGATATCATGGTGTATCAGAACATGATAGCATTAAATAGAATCTGAGCCATTCAAGCATTAATTAAGGCTTGTTTCGCTTTGAGGAGTTTGAAAGAAATATAACTCACTTTACCATGGAATTTACATTTGTTGTTTTACTTTAATTTAATCCATAGAAAATTACATTTGCAGGGAAAAATATTATCACATACAATTTCCATTTGTGACAATTATCCGTCTAACCCTAGTGAGAAAGATAAAAATGAAATTGTGTTGGATCATCACTATTATTCACATAATCCCTCCTAACAAAGATCAAATATGTGGAATAAAGTGGTTGTAACATATTTTACACATGTCGTACCACTTAAGATTCCATAAATTGAATATGAACATTGCTAAAAAGAGCTCACTTTCCTCTTATAAATTGAAGGAATTTGGGAGACCATTTCCCTCACATTTCATTTGAGTCTTAAAGTCATAAGTGATCCTTTGAGCATTGGGTAGAGGAAGGGGAGAAATTAATATTGCTTGTGAGCTTTCAAATTGTTTCAAATCCCTATAAGTCTTTTTATTTGTTTGTTCAATGAAATTTTACCATTTAACATTTCTAAATTTCGCTTTAGATTATTGCATGATTGATTTTTTTTAGACAAATCCCTTTTTCTTAGTCCAAAATTGCAAATTTCAAAGAACATTTGATATGAGGCATCTAATAGCTTTTTACCTATCACGCTCACTTTGACGGTATTGAAATACCTCAACCGATTTTCATCTCATCCCTCACGAAAGAAAGGCCTTCAAATCTGCATAAAAAAATACATACATATACATATAATTTCCAAACACTTCTCCACATTTACAATCAGCAACAATGATAAGCCTGCATGAGAATGCAATTGATTTGCAACTTAAGAGCAATAATGTTTAAATCCAATCTTTCTTTTATCCAAAAGAGGTAAAATAGGAAAGCCAATTAGAGGTTCAGTTTGGATGAAATGTCGGAAGCAAGATCGGGTAAGGGAATAGGAGGATTAGGAGGAATAATTGCTGTTTTGACAACCAAGCGAAGGAGTAAGGAGGACTGTTGAGCTATAACAATGAGTAAAAAAAATTCAGTGAAGTAGATCGGATGGACTGAGAGACGGGAAGGAGAAAGACAATCCCGTGCGGTTGCTGGAGTGTGCTTGCTGGGTGGTAAACCAAGAGAGGGGGGAAACAAATGGGAAAGTGGCGGAAACCGAGAGAAACTCATCTGATGACGGAGTTGCCTCTCGACTGTGGCAGAGGGAATGGTCGGAGGAGGGATCGTGCGATTGTGTGTTCGACTGGAGGAGGAATCGCGAAGGGTAGCCAAGAGGAATCCGCCTGATGGCGGAGTTGACGAGAGGAAACCGGGAAAGGAAGACAGGCTTACGGTTTGAGGGGATGAGGGAAACTGACCAGCTGATGCTTGCGGATCGAGGCTCGAAGGGCGGCGGGGAGAGAGCGAAGGAGTCCAGCGAAGGCTTTTGTCTTTTTGAGGATGAACCGCGAGGGGGCGAGCGGATGCGGCTCCAAGGAATACTGGACGAACGAGAGCGTTTTCTTTCGGATGAGGGTGGGGTGATGGTTGGTATTTTAAAACATCTCAATCGATTTTCATCTCGTTATGCTCTCTGATGAGTATAATGAGGCCTTCAAATCTGCATAAAAAACACATATATATATAGGGATTATTTTTAAAATAAGCTTAATGTTAATTGTAATTAGTAGTTTAGGCACAAAAATTTTTTTTTAACAAAATAGATCTAGTCATCCGTACATGTACGGACGACTGGCGCGGAGGAATATTTTTTTTTTCTTTCGGTAGGGGAGAGAGAGAGAGAGAGAGAGGGAGAGGTGGCGCGGTTTTTTTTCGATAGGAGAGAGAGAAGGTTTTATTATTATTTTAATTAATATAATTATTTAAAATATTTAAAATATATAATTTAAAAATATTTAATAACTAAATATTTATATATTTAGTTATTAATTAATTTATTTATATATATATATAATTTAAAAATATTTTTAATTATATATATAAATTTAGAAATTTATTTAATAATTTTTTATTAATTAATATAATTATTTAAATATATAATTTTTTATTAATTTTTTAATATATAATTTAAAATATTTAAAATATATAAATAAATAATTTTTAATAAATAAATAAAGAAATAAATAAATTATATAAATATTTTATAAATTATATAAATAAAGTAATTATATATAAAATATTTAGTTATTTATATATTTTTATATAATTTATTGGCTTAATAATAAATAATATATAAATAATTTAAATATTTATATAATTTAAATTATTTTTATTTTAACTAATTATATATTTTAAAATAAATAAAATTTTAAATAAATAAATAAATAAAATTAAATATATATATATAAATATGTATATATATATATATATATATATATATATATGTATATAATATATATGTATATATATATAACATATATATATTTATATATATAAAAAACTAATTATTTATTTATATATTTTAAATATTTTTAAATTATTTATATAACTTAAAATATTTATATAATTTAAATATATAAATAACTAAATAAATTTATAAATATGTATAATTACTTTATTTATATAATTTATTTATTCTTTATTTATTTATTAAATTATTTATTTATATTTTAAATATTTTTTAAATTATATATTAACAAAAATTAATAAAATTATATATTTAAATAATTATATTAATTAATAAAAAATTATTAAATAAATTTCTAAATTTATATATATAATTAAAAATATTTTTAAATTATATATTTAATTATATATATATAAATTAATTAATTAATAACTAAATATATAAATATTTAGTTATTAAATATTTTATAAAAAATATTTTTAAATTATATATTTTAAATATTTTAAATAATTATATTAATTAAAAAATAATAAAACCTTCTCTCTCTCCTACCGGAAGCAAAAAAATAAAAAAAAAATCGCGCCATCTCTCTCTCTCTCTCTCTCTCTCTCTCCCCTACCAAAAGAAAAAAAAATCCTATCAAACTGAACATAATGTTAAATCATTTTCTAAAACTATACAGTTAAAAAAAAAAAAATTTTTATCTTTGCTAATTACATTATTTAAGTCTATTTTAAAAAAATTATTTATTATATAATTTTCACACACTTCTCCATATTTACAATTAGCAACAATGCTAAACCTGCATGAGAATGCAATTGATTTGCAACTTAAGAGCAATAATGTTTAAAAATCAATCTTTTCCAAAATAGAATAGGAAATAATTAGAGGTTCAGTTTGGATGAAATGTCGGAAGCAAGATCGTTAAATAATTGCTGTTTTGACAATGCGAACAAGGAGGACTGTTGAGCTATAACAATGAATAAATTGTGACGTAGAACGGATAGAGACAGGAAGGAGAAAGACAATATGCAGTTGCTGGGCTTCTGGGTTGGTAAACCAAGGGAGGCGGGGAAACAAATGGGAAAGTGGCGAAAATCGAGAGAAACTCATCTGATGACCGAGTTGCCTCTCGACTGTGGCAGAGGGAATGGTCGGAGGTGGGATCGTGCGATTATGTGTTCGACTGGAGGAGGAGGGTAGCCGAGAGGAGGAGGGTAGCCGAGAGGAATCCGCCTGATGATAGAGTTGACGAGAGGAAACCAAAAAGGGAAAGGCTTATAACAAAAAGCAAGCTGATTCTTAAATCGAGCTCGAAGGGCACAAGAAAGCAAGTCGAACGCAGAATGCGGGAGAAGTTTCTTGGCTGTGTCCATGAGGAATCTAGGCTATATAATTACTTTATTTATATAATTTATAAATATTTATATAATTTATTTTTATTTTATTTATTAAAATTATTTATTTATATATTTTAAATATTTTTTAATTATTTATATAAGTTAAAATATTTATTTATTCCTTTCTTTATTTATTTATTAAAAATTATTTTATTTATATATTTTAAATATTTTAAATATATATTAACAAAAAAGAATAAAATTATATATTTTAAATAATATTATTAATTAAAAAATATTAAATAAATTTATAAATTTATATATATAATTAAAATATTTTTTAAATTTTATATTAAATATATATATATATAAATAAAAATTAATTAATATAAATTAATATTTAGTTATTAAATATTTTATAAAAATAATTTTTAATTTATATATTTTAAATATTTTAAATAATTATATTAATTAATTAATAAAAATAAAATTCTCTCTCTCTCAATTTTCTCTCTCTAGAAAAAAAAAAAAAGAAATTTCATTTTTAAAAATAATTTTAAGTTTGTCAGCAAATATAAAATATCATATCATGTAAGACATTTATTTTAAAATTTTTTTTAAGTCAATTAATATTATTTATTAAGGATTAATTTAAAAATTAAATTCTCTTAAGTAATAAGTAAAATAAAAAAAATACTTTTTGTCATTTGTATTTAAAAAGGACAATAGTGAAAAGGCAATAAATAAAAATTAAAATCTTAATTAGCAGAATAAATATTTAAAAAATTTAAAAAATAGGCAATGTTTAAAACTAATTTTGTTTTACAGTGGCTAAAATAACTTTTTTTTTTTAAATTTACAATCACAAATTCTTTTTACATATCTATCTTAAAATGGCAATTATTGTTTTCTCTCTCTCTCTCTCTCTTTTTCATTATTTTTTTTCCTCAATTTTTTTTATTATATAAAATTAAATTATTTAAAAATATAAAATAAATAATTTTAGTAAATAATAAAAATTTAAATAAGTATATATATATATATATTTTTATATAAAATATATTTATTTTAATTGGTTATTATTTATTTTAAAATAATAGTTAAAATAAACAAATAAATATAAATATTTGGTTAGTATTTATATGTTTAAAATTTATTTTTTTATATATTTATTCCTTTTCTTTTATTTATTTTATTAAAATTATTTTTATTTTTTTATTTTATTTTTATATTTTTTTGTTATTATTATTATTATAGACTTATTATTATATATATATATGATGTAATATATATATATATATATATATATATATATATATATTTTTTTTTAATAAATATTTTATATAATTATTTTTTTTAAATTATGTTTTTAAAATTTTTATTATTTATATAATAAAAAATATTTATATTATTTAAAATATATAAATAACTAAATATTTTATAAATATATAAATAAAATATTTATATAATTTAAAAATTTGTTTTTATTATTTAAATTATATATTTTAAATAAATAAATATTTTTTTACATTATAATTAAAATAAATATATGATATATATATATGTATTAATATATATATAATAACTTTATTTATTTATATGTTTTTAAAATTTTTTGTATTATTTGTATAAAAAATATTTATATATTTAATGTAAAAAACTAAATTAAATATATGTTTATATAATTTTATTTATTTATATAATTTATATTTAATAATTTTTAGTAAATAAATAAATTATATAAATATTTTATAAAATTATATAAAATAAAATTATTTAAATTTTATAAATAAAAAAAAAAAGAATATATAAATATATAATTTTTTTTTTTTATATATTTAAAATTATATATATATATAATATAACATATATATATATATATATATATTTATATAAGTACATAATAATAATAATAACAAAAAAATATAAAAAAATATAAAAATATAAAAAATAAATAAATAAATAATTTTTTAATAAATAAATAAAGAAAGAAATTAATAATATATATATTTATATACTAAATATTTTCTAAATATATAATAACTAAATTATATAATTTAAAATTATTTATTTATTTATTTAACTAATTATATATTTTAAATAAATAAATAACTAATTAAATAAAATATTTATATATATATATATTATATATATATATATATATATATATATATATATCTTTTATATATATATAAAATATTTATTTTTATATATATTTTTTTTTTATTTTTTTTATTTTTATTAAAATATTTAAAATTTTATTATTTAAAAAAATTATTATTTATATATAAATAATTTTAATTATATTTTAAAAAAATTAAAAAATAATGAAAAAAAAAAAAAAGAGAAAGAGAGAGAGAGAGAGAGGGAATACGTTCCGCACTTTTTAGGATAGATATGTAAATATAGATTATTTGATCTGTATTTCTTTAAAACAAAATTAAAATGTTAGTCATCGTTTAAATTTTTTTTTAAAAATGTGCTTATTTCGCTATGGGTTTAAAATGTGTAGTTTAAAAAAAATTTTGTCAAAAATTGATTTTTTTTGGGTTTTATTTTAAAATTAAATTTACAGATTTTGAATTTTATTAAAATTAAATTTAATTAATTTACATAATAAATTTTCACAGATTTTATATGTAGTTGATTTATCTTAATTAACTCATTTATTTCATTATTTTTATTTTATTTTATTTATTTTTAATATATATACATATATTCAAAATAAAAGTATTTTTAAATTTTATTTGTCTAATTTATGTACATATATATAAAAAAAGGTAAATGGAATATTAAATATAGCATTCTTTAAAATGATAACTTGATTTTAATGGAAATAATAATATATTTTAGTAAATTAAAATATACTTATTATATTTATAAAATATATTCAAATAAGTATATTTATGTTATATATATATATATATATATATATATATATATATATCATAAATATATTCAAGTATTTTTTCTCTTTTTTTTTTCTTTTTTATTTATAAATATCATGTTAGACATTTTGAATTATCATTATGGAGTTTTGCACGTAGATAATTTTGGCATTTTGCATTTATTATCTGATTATCTTCCATCAAATTAATCAAGACAATTTCTTAGAAGATTTAGCACGCATTGTTTAAATTAAATTTAATCTTTTTTTTGAAGCATTTCGAACTAAACTTGTATAATTTTATGTCCTTTATTTGTCGATTTTATCGTACTTAGTTGACCCATCTTATGAAGCTAGATTGGAGATCAACAATTCATATATTGCTTGCTTAATAGTAGTAGAAACTCCAATAAAATTATGAATGAATAATAAAAAGTTTCCTCTTCGACATCAGAAAGTTTCCTCTCCTGTCATCATTGTCCACCGTTTCACTATGCAAAATTATGACTGGAAACCTCTTTTAACATCATAAAATCTCCTAAAGTGAAAAATGGTTATACCTTGTTCTTATTTAACTATGAATTTTATTTTCTTAAACTTAGCTAGACATGTACTATAGCATGCTGTATAAATAAAAGCCTAGTCAATTGTTAATGTAATGTTTGGAGATTTTTTTTTTAAAATAAGCAAGTATTGTAATTAGTAGTTTATAAAAATTTTTTTTTTTAGAAAAATACTAATCGTCCGTTTAAACGACTAGCATAATATTATTTTCGTGGTTTTAACATTTTAAAGAGAGAGAGAAAGAGAGAGAGAGAGAGAGTTTTTGTTTTTTATTTTTATTTCGGTACGAGAGGAGATTAATTTTTAATTAATATAATTATTTAAAATATTTAAAATATATAATTTAAAATATTTTTATAAAATATTTAATAACTAAATATTATATATTTAGTTATTAATTTATTATTATATATATATATATAATTAAATATATAATTTAAAAATATTTTAATTATATATATAAATTTAGAAATTTATTTAATAATTTTTTTATTAATTAATATAATTATTTAAAATATATAATTTTTTATTAATTTTTGTTCATATATAATTTAAAATATTTAAAATATATAAATAAATAATTTTTTAATAAATAAATAAAATAAATAAATTATATAAATATTTTATAAATAAAATAAATAAAGAATTAGTTAAATAAATAAATAAATAATTTAAATTATATAAATATTTAGTTATTTAATATATTTATAAAATATTTAGTTATTTATAAATTTATTTATTTATTTATTTTATATTTTTGTATTTTTTATATTTTTGTTATTATTATTATTATAGAATTATATAAATATAAATATAAATATATATATATATAATTAAAATATTTTATAAAAATTATTTTTAAATTATATATTTTAAATATTTTTAAATTATTTATATAACTTAAAAGATTTATATAATTTAAATATATAAATAACTAAATAAATTTTATATATATATATATATATATATTTACTTTATTTATAAAATTTATAAAATATTTATATAATTTATTGGCTTTATATAATAAATAAATAAATATATAAATAACTAAATATTTTATAAATATATAAATAACTAAGTATTTATATAATTTAAATTTTATTTATTTATTTATTTAACTAATTATATATTTTAAATAAATAAATATTTTTAAATAAATAAATAACTAATTAAATAAATAAATATTTTTAAATAATAAATAACTAATTAAATAAATAAATAACTAATTAAATATATGCATAAATATATAAATAACTAATTTTATTTATTTTATATTTTAAATATTTTAATTTATATAACTTAAAAATATTTATATAATTTAAATATATAAATAACTAAATAAATTTATATATATATATATATATATATATATATATATATATATTACTTTATTTATATAATTTATAAAATATTTATATAATTTATTTCTTTCTTTATTTATTTATTAAAAATTATTTATTTATATATTTTAAATATTTTTTAATTATATATTAACAAAAAGTAATAAAATTTTTATATTTTAAATAATTATATTAATTAATAAAAAATTATTAAATAAATTTCTAAATTTATATATATATAATTAAAATATTTTTAAATTATATATTTAATTATATATATATATAAATAAATTAATTAATAACTAAATATATAAATATTTAGTTATTAAATATTTTATAAAAAATATTTTAAATTATATATTTTAAATATTTTAAATAATTATATTAATTAAAAAATTAATCTCTCTCTCTCTCTCATGCAGCGGAAAAATAAACTCGGCTCTCTCTCTCTCACCTCTCTCTCTCTCTCTCTCTCTCTCCTCTCAGCGTGAATGTTAAAACCACGAAAAAAATTACAGTGTTTTGAAGGGCGTCTGATGTCCATCAAGCGGACAACTAGGCTTTATTTTTAAAAAAAAATTTCGTACTCTGTTAATTACAGTTAACACTAAGCCTATTTCAAAAATAATCCCTATTTTGTGGAGCTATATTTAGGTGCAGGCCATTTCTATATACTTCAATAATTAAGAATCTTGTACAAATTTGTGGAGCTCATATTGTTTTCCTTATGAAATTGTTATTATTTACATGACATCTCTTGTTGTTGATGAAGATATCTTACGGACACCATTGATGTTGCGGACAGTGATCATCGGATGCGATTGCTAGATGAAGCTAAAATTCAACCCTTCTTTCTTCACTCTCTGTCTTCCAAATTGTTTAGAAGAAGATTAATTGTTACTGCAATATGTATTTTACGTCTGTCTTCTTATTAGGTGTGATTGCTTCTATTTTGTTTGCACTTCGTTTAATTATCAAAACGAAGCATTAATTTAACTTAAAAAGCTAATTTGCTCATTGCATATTGCACTTTGTGGGCTCCGAAAATTGGTCACCGACCTCTCAATTAAGAGAGTAGATTAAATGTCGATAAAATTTTCAGAAGGCAGATGAAATAGTATATAAGACACTACCCAGAGATTTCACCCTCATTTTGTGAGGACTTTAGATCTGGTTCTAGGTTTTCTATAGGCGCAAGCACCTATAGTTAATTATCCCTCACAATGTTGAGAGAGAATTTTCAATTAAAGCAAATCGGTAAATCGCTAAATGCATAGCGTGTAGTAGCAGCATGTGGAGTATAAAATTATGAATTTATGAAATTCATCATATTAACTTAAAGCGGATGGTTGGGGAATGATGATGCGTCCAATCAAGATCACATGGTTCCGTCATCCAGGGCTATCATGGTCTCTAGTTTACTTAGTCAGAGGAGGTAGTTGACCCAACCTGAGAGAAGGATCCTTGTTAGTAGCCATGGGTTGCGTCATCCAAGGAGACCTTGTAGACCTGGGGTTGTGTTTGTCTAAGGAAACAAACTTAAGTCCACCTTAGCTAACATATGATTTTTTTCTATATCAGGTGCACTATATAGTTCACAACTCAAGGTACAAAGCCATTGAAGAGCATACGGGCTACAGTCGTGACCGTAATATAATAGCGTCATTTGATGGCAACCACTCAGAGGACTCACGGTGTAAGCATCATATGTGAAGCCTACTAGCCAAACCGCACTGTCAGAGGACACGAGCCACGTCCTTATTGACATGAGATTGATTGAGAGTGAATATAGAAATATACTTGACTTGACATTGGCTCCTTAGTGAACTAGAGTTTTCTTAATTTATCACCTTCAACAAATAATTGTGGAATGTGAATTAGATTTTAGCTTTAAGTTTTTTAGATTGATGATTTTGATTTAGTCGTTTTGAGCTTAATAATTTATCAAATTTTTTTTATTTGGATAGATACTTAATTTAAGTTAATTTGATGTGAAATTACAATCACATTTTGATGAAAGTATCCCCTCTGGTTGAAATCTCCATTCAACACAACCATCACAGGGTATGAATGATTTAAGAATTCACATTGTAATTTGATAATTGCATTTTCAAGATAGAATCCCTCCGATTGAAATCAAGACAATCATCACTAGGGTAGATCTTGTCAACTCTATTATTTTTTTTAGTAGATGATCGAGTCTACAACTTGCATTTAGAAATTTGAATTTGAGATACAATGATTTTAAAATCTTAACAACAATAATTCCCTTCGGTTGAAATCTACGCTCACCACAACCATCGCTGGGGAAGACCCTATCAACTCTACTTGCTTGCCAGTACAGGATTAGGTCTATGACTAAAATTTGAAATCTTATTTTTAATACCAAATTAGAGAATTTAGTATTTTAAATAAGAAATTCTTCTATTAAGACCTTTGATGGTCATATGTAAATGTAAAAATCAAATCATCCTTTAGTAATTGAACATTTAATTTACAACCAATCTTATCAACTATGACCCTAATAAGGAGGAGGATTAGATTGGTTAAGTGGGACTTATGACATTACCATATAGATAAAGTGGCCCATGGAACCCCTCGAATTGAAATCTACATTTAGCGTAAGCATCATTGGGGTAGACCCTACCGACTCTGCTCATTTGTTAACAAAGGATCGAGTCTATAACTTGTATTCATGAATTTGGATTTGATGTGATTTAACATAAATACTTTGAAAATTTAGTTAATAATAATCCCCTCCGGTTAGATTCTATAATCAACATCCATGTAGGAGAGTTTGATCATAAAATTTTCTGTTTAGACCTTTGATGCTCGTATGTAAATGTAAAAATCAAATTTTCTTTTAGGTGATTGAGCATTTGATTTAGAATCAATCCTATCAACTCCTATTTTGCAAGGAGGATTAGATTGATTAAGTGGGACTTATGACTTCACCATATAGATAAAGCGGCGCAATCGAGTTCAATTTCAATTTCATTGAATTTTGTGCAATCTATAAAATTTACATGCTTTATGAGGCAATTAAGGCTATGCCTTAGACATTCCTCGTGAAATATGTAAGTCAATTGAGAGTACTTGCACAATTCTTCAAGCATTTGAATTTATATCATCTTACTATATACACAAATCTTGAAGCAGTAAGTAGAAGTTTGATTGCCTCGTAATGCGTATAAATTTTAATTTCATTTGAGCATAATTGACTACTTGTGCACATTTTAGCTTAATCTACATGAAGATTACATCGAGATGCATGCAAACTTCATTTCCATAAGCTGCTTACATTTTTTAGGCATTTTACTTGAGTGTATTGGCTTTATAATCATGTAGGACTCATCTCCTTATAATATTTACATGCATCTTGGTGTGTGATAGACTTGTATGTATAGTTGCTTTGGAGTATCTGAGGTATCTTAAAATCTTGATATGGATGTCTATTTAATATATTGAGCTTTAGGTTTGATAACCTCACTTCATGGTCATTTAAGGTTCTCTTAATCATCTCAATATAGATTGTTAAATAATCAGATATTCAACAAAAAAAGGTTGCATTCATGCTCATTAGCAAGCTATCAGGTTTAGTAGAAGAGTTATTGAGTACAATTCAACTTTGCTTCAAGTCCAATTGAAGTCTCATTTGTGTATAGATTCAAGAGATCTCAATGTCATAAATTTCATTTAAATTTTATTCTAATATGTTTTTGCAAGTTCATTTTTGTTTTAGAATTTTGTATTTTAATTTAATATCAATTTTGACTTCAAGTGTCTTTTATTGTCCATTATTAATCCAAATTCTGACAAAATTTTGGCAACACCTCCATAGCTGGGGAGATTTCTACCAAAGCGAGGCCTGCCCACCCATCTAAAAAGACACGTATGGGTGGTGTTTTGCAATACCATGGCCGTATAAGCTTCAACCTACCTGTCTAAAGAGATGTGCATCGGCTATTCAAATACCTGCACAACATGAAATACATACACATATACATTCATGTATATACACATCATGTTATACCTTTCCAAAGAGTAACACAAGATAATGAAATATGACAAATTTTTCTTTTCTTGAACAGATTTAAATAAAATTTATTTTATTTTCTAGATTTGTTGAATTGGTTCGGGTAGAGGAAGAATTATGGAGAAGAGTCAACTCTTGGGCTTGCAAGTGCGAAATAGAGGAGGAGATGGGGAGATAGATGAATCGAGTTGCTTCCTAGCTAGGAGGTTCAGCCTGCTACAGGTACAAAAGGAATCCAGACCATAACTTTGTCGGATCTACTCGATTTCTTGTGTGATTGGCGGACAAAAAACTAGCTCTCAGCCAGATGAAGTGTTCGACTGGGGGAGAAAGAAGTGAGATAAAGGGACAGCCGCCTCATTTAGCCTGGTGGTTCGTGCACAAGATGTCAGCAGTAGGGGATCGGCCTTGAGGTGGCTTGCGATAGTGTGGGGGCTCATCAACAGAGAGATAGAGAGAGTCGTTCGACTCTCGTGTGGCTGGAGCTACTGGAGTGGAAAGGGAGACGGGCAAGGAGGGAAGGTGTTGTAACCAATGCTCGGCTTTCCTGGTGCGCTGATGGCAAGGGAGGAATGAACATGGGGTTCGAATGGAGTGTTGTACTGAGTAGAGGAGGAGGGATCAGGTTTTGTTCGGCTGGAGGGAAGGTCAGAATGGATCGACTAAGCTTGTGCTCACGTGTGGAGTCTTGGGAGAGAGAACGGATGGGTAGGGTTGCTCATTTGGCTGTTATACTTACATCATTGGGAGGAAGGAACAAATGGGAAGTCGCTCAGTTTTGGAAGCTCCAACCGAGTGCTTTGTGTGTCACGCGTGGTATAGTATTAGGGCCAGCTGGAGTCCCCTCAGGGTTAGCTATTAAGATGTATATATAGGCCTTTTTTATTTGAGTTTTAATTGATCTTAATATGAACTTTTACGGTGGCATTATTATATGGCCAATATATATATATATATATATATATATATATATATATATATATATATATATATATATATATATATATATATATATATATATATATATATGATTATAGTTATTTCGCTATTATGGACAACAAATGGTCATTTCTTGAGATCGGTCTGATGAATCGATCATTGGGCTCAAAATGTCATGATCTAACCTCGATATTTATGCGACTCATCCAAATGAAAATAGTTTCATTTGATAGGTTTGATGTTTTAACATTTTGGCGTTAACTACATGATCATTTGGTGAATGGAGGTCATTGAATCCTCGCATTTAATCTCGACATGCGCGTCGATGGATTTTCTTCTTGATCGGTTGACCATTGAATTGTACAATATATTTATTCTAATCAATTTCGACGTTCTGAACTTGATGACAAAGTTTGTTCATTGATCAAAAGTTATTTCAATTGATTTTGGTGATGCCTAGTGCATTTCAGCTCTGATTTGTACGCTGCTAGATCCGATCACTCGATATTCACACTGACTCGTTCAAATTGAGGGTAGATATTCTCATTTGATTAATTTTGATATTTCAAAGCTAACGACACCACCAATTTCATAAACAAAGGTCATTTGTGCATCATCGATCTACTTCAATAAACACATGCGATGACTGATTTCGATATTAAGAGACATGCATAGATTTTCACCAATTTTAACATTCTGAATGCGACAAAAAAGTTTGTTCATTGATTGGAGATCGTTTTGACTATTTTTGGTGATGTTTGATACATTTCAAATTTGACATGAAGTTACATTTAAGTAATGAGCTCGACCGACCACGACGCATGGAGGTCAACACACCCTTGATATATAGCAATGAAAACAACAACTTCCAATCGAGGCATTTATGGAATGCATCATCAAGGCACTGTATAGTTTCTTTAAGAATCTCTCTCAAGTTTCACTCAAAATCTCTCTTAGATATCTCTCAAAATCTCTTAAAGTTTCAATTGAAACACCTTCAGATTCATCTCAAAATCTCTTTTTGGATTTCTTAATTTGTTTTATAAGTATAATGGATCTTTTAAATTTTGATTCTCTTTACACTCTCAAACTCTTGCACCAAATGTCTTAGGATTCTAGCTTTTTTATTGATGGGATAAGTTCATAAGGCCATAGATAAAGCAAGGTTGGCTCATTATGAAGATAAAGCATAAGTTGGGTGTAATTCTGAAATATAATACCACTCATCTTGACTTAGTAATAACAAATAAGGTTCAATATCTAAACTATTTAGCATATTATTGAAGTAACATGAGATAGCGAAAGAAGTCAAAGGCCATCAACTTCTATTGCTAATGATCCATAATAAGCTTGTCCTATTGATGTTCATAGTATAATTTTACTATATAAATGCCTTTATAATGGGTGTATCTCAACCTTATATGTGGCACATCATTGCACTACTTGATGGACTTACATGTACTTAAATCTTTCTTAGTTTAGTGGAGTTCATTATATACTTGAGGAACATTGATCTTGTGAGATTTTCATCATGGTCTAAATATTTTCTCAAGGTACAAAAATTCAAGGAGACTAATTGCACATTCATTATAACATTCAATATATAACTAATTTTAACCTAATTAAGACACTATAATTATGATATATATATATATATATATATATATATATATATATATATATATATATATATATATATATATATATATATATATTCCAATACTTATCAGCAATCATCAAAGCTTCATAATATCAACACAATAATTTAACCTCGTAGACCAAGGGTTGTCACATTGATGAACATAAAGAATCACTTATGCTTATAAAGCTCATTTGAATGTTATAGGTGGTTCTTCAGAATATCTTCTAATACTTGAGCCTATAAGAATCTTACCTCTTAAAGTTTTTTTCCTCTTAATTATTTTATTTTCTACATCAAATCAATCACTTTAACACCTATGGAAAGTCTACCACTTAATACCATGCATAGGTTTATGATCAAACCATATAAATCTCATGTTCTTACTCTTTGCTACCTCGAAGCTTTGTTCTTCTTACATTGAGTTTCATTTTTTACTTGATTTTAATAAAGTATTATAGTCATACTAGATTTTCTCTCTCTCTTTCAAACATTGCATAAGTAATTTTTTAATTTTTCCATTAACATTTAGTGTAATATATGAAATAAACAATACATCATATCAAAAAATAATAATAATAAAATAAAGAAAAGGAAAGAAATCAAAACTCTCATGATTTACTCAACACACTACTGAGCTTAGAGAAGGCTTTGGGTTTAATGGCTTCATCACACAAAGCTAACTTGATGCTCACTTTTTAAAATAATATAAGACTAGATTCTTCTTATAGAACTTGTGGATTGACTTTTATTATTAATTTTTATCTTTCTACATCTCACACCTCATTTACTTCTTCTAACTAGAAGAAAGAGAATTATCATCAATAATACACTTGCATATGCACCATTTCTCAGTTCTTTTCCCTTAAGGGTGTCTCATCTTCCATAGCGTCCCATTTTTCCTTCACTTCTGAAATCTTAGAGGAATGCTTGCTTGAAAAGTTTAAATCCCTTTATCATGAATCTTAAAAGGGAGCACTAATCTCGACAATGATGAATATACTTACAAGAGTGTGTTGTTCTTGTATAAATTTTATGACACTATTACATATCATATTCTCATCAACACTCTTAAAGGTTTTACGCATATATTGTTCAACTTCTTACATCCCTTTAATATTATGTAGAGGCTTTCTCCTACTCTTTTGCTCACATTTTGTAGCAATGAAGAGATTGGCTAAGAACTCTTATTCTTGATTATATATTCAAAAGAATAAAAGGGAATCACTATCAATTTTCGTCATAATTTCAAGAGGGTTAACCATGAAGTCACTTGTTATGACATGAACATGGAAACTTTCATAACCTTTTGAACCATTTTAAAATATTTCTTTCTAAAACCTTCTAGATTATGGAGTCTTACATAAAGCTCATCAATATTGAGGAGCATATGATTCTTGCAAAATAACTTATGTTTAAAGTATAATCTTACTAATGAGAAATGATATAGAATGTTAAAACATACCAAAATAAAATGAAAGTTAGAGAAGCTTTGATAAAGATGAGCTTGAAATGAAATATTCTTCCGTGGTTTTCAAACTAGAAGTTAAAAAAGACTATGTCAAAATGCTAAATTTATTAGGTAAAGCATATGAATTTTATAACTATAAAAGATTAGGATGTTGATGCTTCTTATGATTGATCCCTCACACGAATTTATTGAAAGCCAATATCTCATAGGTTGGATAGATAAATTCATTTTGGTATATTTCTTAATGCTCAAAGGCCCAATCTCTTGGATTTTCACTTTGTTGATTTTGATTTTAATGATATTAGTTTTAAAAGATTACACATATATTTTCTATGATTGAAAAGATATTATCTTAGATTAAATTTTTTCATTTAATAGAATAGGTTTAAACATTAAGTTTAGTGATATTAAAAATTGTGACAATATAATATCTTTTGACATATTAATCACAATTTTAACCAATATGTGACTAAAACTTAATGTTTTGGCTCTCAATTTTATTGTAGAATTTGTCATTTTTAACATCCTAACAATATCTTTATTTTTTTTCTAATGCATAAATTTTCAATCATGAGAAAACAATTACAGGAACATGATGCACATGCTTAGGTCAAATTATCATTAAAAGAACTAATATGTTAAAATCAAATACTTGTTGGCATGAGGTGAAACAAATTGATTTCATGATCATATGAGAGCCCATTAGCATATGATGAAATTATTGATGAACCTCTTCTCATCTCAACATAACTTTTTTTAGTAATGTTCTTGGCCCCCTAGGGCTTGCAAAATGAGGGATTTTGTCTAATCTAAACATTGCTACATTAAGCATCATTTGAACACTTGCACTTAAATGACATTTTGTTTTCCCACCGCTTATGATTATACTTTTGATGGATTTTATTCCATAAGACATGAAATGGGCATAGGCATCAAAGAGGAAGCCACCATGCTTTAACGCTCAATTTATTAGGTGTTCCATATGGTATTAATAGGTATGACAGGATTTTGTTATCAAATTGGGACCTTAACTTTTGTTAATCTCATGAGAGTCTTTCTTACTCTATGATGGGAGAATCTTTCATTAACTATGGGTTAAAAATCCTATAAAGGGGTTGATGGGAGAAGTTAACTTGTTGTAAGAGTGCTTAGATGAGTACCCATAAGTTGATTCAAACAATAAACATATATATATAAATATATATATATATATATATATATATATATATATATATATATATATATATATATATATATATATATATATATATATATATATATATATATATATATATATATATATATATATATATATAATTTCAACCATAATTTTATAAAATGTGGCTAAATAATTATCTTTATTGATAGTCTAGGTAGAGGGGCGGAATCAACCATAAGTTTCATGAGAGTCAAATTTATATGTTATGACAAAGGACAAAAAAATTTTTAGCTCGGGGGGAGGGGGTGTAAATGACTAATTTGAATACCTCTTGTAAGAGAAATTAAAAAAAATTAGAGGGAGGCTCAATTGTGCTTGGGTCCGCCCCTGTCTAGCTATACTATCAATCGTAATATACTTGATACAAATGTGATTAAATTTACTCACATTATTTAAAGAAGCACAACTAGAATATGTGCATCAAAGTGTACTGACTATTCTAAAAAAGTATAGCAACCTGATGAACAAGTTGTGGGCTCTGAAAATTTACCATCGGCATCTCAATGAAGAGAGTATGATTTAATGTTAGTTAAATTTTTAAAAGGCAAATGGAATAGTAGATAAGACACTACCCAAAGATTTCACCCTCATTTTGTGAGGACTTTAGATCTGGTTTCAGGTTTCCTATAGGCACAAGCACCTATAGTTAATTACCCCTCCCAATACTGAAAGAGAACTTTTGATTAAGGTTAGTCGTTAGATTGCGAAACACGTAGCATATAGTAGCAGCATATGGAGCTATGAAATTTAGGTTCATGTAATTCATCATTATTTAACTTAAAGTCGATGGTTAGGGGAATGATGACACCTGATCAAGATCCCATTTTATCATCCCGCTATCGTGGTCCTCTACTTAATCGAGGAGGTAGCCACCAAACTGAAAGGATCCTTGTCAGCAACCATGGGTTACGTCGTCCAAGGGAACCTTGTAGACTTGGGGTGGAGTTTGTCTAAGGGGACAAATACAAGTCAACCTTAGCTAATAGAGGGATTTTTTCCCAAATCAAATACATTCTATAGTTCACAGTGCAAAGAACAAAGTCGTTAGGGAACATACAGGCTACGACCGTGACTGTAATTTAGTGGTGTCATTTTGTGCCAAGCCACCCGGTCAGAGGGCTCTGGTTGTAACCGCCATTTATATGGTGCCATTTTTGGGCAAAACTACGAGGACAAAGGACATGGGCCACTTCCTTACGAGCTTAAGATTATTTGAGCATGAAAAAAGTTATGCATTTGATTTGATATTAGCTCTTTGTGAGCAAAAGTTTTTTTTTAATTTATCACCCTCGACAAATGATTGTGGATGGGTAGATGGATTTTACTTTAAATTTAAATAATTAATTTCATTTAATTTATATTTTTTAATTTGAATATTTGATTATTTTATAATTGATTTGAATTTGAATATATAAAGATTGATCATTAAACCTTAGTAGTAATAGCCTTTTGATCGCATGACTATTGTTGGCTAATAGATCATGTCAACTCTGCCTCTTTTCTACAAAGGATCGATCTAAATTCTCAAGATTTATAATTATCTAAATCTTGTCAACTCTAGCTTGAGCGTAGAGGATTGGGTTTGGGACTTTTCACTTGGGAGCTTGAACTTGAGAAGCCATGTCAATGAGTTTATTTTTTTTATAATTGTATGACATAATTAGGTTCTCAGATTTTATTAAATTAAATTTTTTATAATATCATATTTGGATTTTTAGGTTTTGTTAACTCGAACCCGGTCCTAAGACCAAGCCGGGAATCAACCCGCATAGCTTCCTCAAACACTAAGTTTAAGCATTCAATGTAGTGTCGGGGCCCATGCAGGTTTTTTCTTTCAATTCAAGTGTTCATATGAACTTTTGAATAATTTAATATATTTTGATATCAATGATTTGATAGGAATTTTGGAATACTTGAACTCAATTAGGAGTTTATCTTATGATACATGCATATCAAGTTAAATTCATCTGGATATTTATATGACTTTTAAAAAATATCCAAATTAAATTTAATAAATACCTTATGAAGCATGTGAGGTTTATTTAGAACTGAAATTAATGCCTTCTGTTCACTTATACAATGTGTTGCAAATCCAGTGGTGTTGTTATTTTAGACTTATATTGCAATTCAAATCATTGCATTCTTTCTTGCATTTAAATTATTAATGAGCTAAATGTAAGCAAGATAGTTATTTAGCTCACACTCAAGAAAGAACAATTGAGTTTGCTATAAACATCTTGCAACTCCTGTTCAACTCTCTTTTATATCGAATGCTTTTAATGTTAAAAGCTTATGATCCAATTGTATGTTTAACTGAATTTTTCTTTATATCATTTAGAGTGAGATATTATAGGAGATGCACCCAAATTTATTAACAACAACAACAACAACAAGCCTTTATCCCACTAAGTGGGGTCGGCTATATGAATCCTCCATCTCCATTGTGTCCTATTATGTGTCAAATTCTCATTTAAATTCAGTATACTAAGGTCATTTTTTATACATCTTAACCAAGTTTTTTTAGGTCTACCTCTACCTTTCTTAACATAAGGAAAATCTAATGCATCTACTCTCTCATCTGACTAGACACTTTATGTGGCCAAACCATCTAAGGTGACTCTCTAATCTTATCCGCCACTGAAGCTACTCTAATTTTTTCCCGAACATACTCATTTTGCATTTTATCTCTAAGAGTAATGCCACTCATCCATCTGAGCATTCTCATCCTGTAACACATAACTTAGTCTTATGCTTCTCTTTTATTGGCCAACATTCTGCACCATAAATCATTCCAGGTCTTACCACTATCTTATAAAATTTTTTCTTAAGTTTAAGTGGAACTTTTCTATCACACACTAGGCCAGATGCATTCCTCCACTTCAACCATCCAACTTGAATTCTACTAATAACATCTCCATTTATTTCACCATTATTTTGAATAATAGAGCCTAAATATCTAAATCGCTCACTCTTATTAATGACTTGTTCACCTAATGTCACAACACTACCACTAGAACTTCTACAACTAAAATTACACTCCATATATTTAGTTTTAGATCTACTTAAACAAAAACCTTTAGACTCTAATGTTGACCTCCATAATTCAAGTTTCTCTTGGACTCCCTCTCTAGTCTTATCAACAAGAAGAATGTCATCAACAAAATGCATACACCAAGGTACATCTTCCTGTAAATGCCTAGTAAGTACATTCATAACCAAAGCAAAAAGATAAGGGCTTAAAGCTGATCCTTGATGTAATCCAATTAAAATGGGAAAATATTTTGTCAATCCTCCTTGTGTTTGGACACAAGTAATAGCTCTAGTATACATATCCTTAATGACTTGAATATAACCAATATTAACTCCTTTCTGTTCTAGAACTCTCCAAAGGACATCTCTTGAAACTTTATCATAAGCTTTCTCTAAATCAATAAATATCATATGTAAATCCTCCTTACTTTCTCTATACTTCTCCATCAAACCTCTTAACAAATGTATAGCATCCATAATAGATCTACCTGCATGAAACCAAACTGATTGTGAAAAACTTTTGTATCACATCGTAACCTATGCTCAATTACTCTCTCCCATAATTTTAATGTACAACATTAACTTAATTCCTCTATAATTTGCACACTCTTGTGCATCACCTTTATTCTTAAATATAGAATCGACAAACTCTTTCTCCACTCATCGACATCTTTTAGTCTTTAAAATAACATTAAAAAGATTTGTAAGCCAAGAAATTCCTTGATCTCCTAAACATTTCCACACTTCTATTGGAATATCATCAGGTCCTATTGCTTTTCCACATTTCATTTTCTTTAAAGCTTCTCTAACTTCAGATTTACTAATACGATGATAAAAATAAAATTATCTATTTTTATTTAGGGTATTGAGGTTGCTAAAATCAATCGTACATTCAGATCCTTCATTGAAAAGTTTATCAAAATATTACATCCACCTATTTTCAATATCCTTTTCTAAGAAAAGCATTTTATTATCTTCATCCTTAATACACCTCACTTGAACTATGTCTTTACTTCTCCTGTATCTTTGGTTGACTAACTTATATATACATCTTTCACCTTCTTTGGTATCTAATCTATTGTATAAATCACTAAAAGCTAAATTTTTTTGCATCATATATTGCTTTCTTAGAATCTCTACAGGCCACTTTATATCTTTCCCAATTCTCCAAGTTTTTACATCTAAATCAAATTTTATAACAATGCTTCTTATTTCTTATCTTTTCTTTCACACTCTGACTCCACCACCACTATTTTTATTAAAAGAAGCTTTTCCTTTTGATTCTCCAAGCATATTTCTAGCAACTTGCTTAATTTCACTAGTTACTTTTTCTCACATAATATTAGCTTCTTTATGAACATCTCAAATTCTAAGCTCTTGTAGCTTGCTCTTAAAATATTTTATTTGTGTTCTTCTCCATCTAATCCTAGGATAATAATTTGATTTATTTTTCCTCTTACAATCTTTCATCTTAAAATCTAAAACTAACAATCGATGTTGGGTACTTAAACTATCACTTGGAATGACCTTACAATCTTTACAATCTAAACGATCTATTTTTCTCAATATAAAATAATCAATCAATGTTTTACTAGATCCATTTTTATATGTAATAATATGTTCATCTCTTTTCTTAAATAAAGTATTAGAAACTACAAAATCATAAGCTAAGGAAAAATCTACTATAGTCTTACCTTCTTCATTAATCAGTCCAAATCCATAACCACTATGAACACTTTTAAAATCTTCTACCACTCTGCCAACATGTCCATTTAAATCTCCTCCAATAAATACTTTTTCTTCATGAGGTATCTTTTGTATTAATCCTCTAATTCATTCCAAAATTTTTCTTTTGAGCTTACATCCAAACCTACTTGAGGAGCATAAACACTTATAACATTGATAATCTTAGTATCAACAATAATCTTTAAAGCTATAATTCTATCTCCACATCTATTAATATTTATAACATTATCCTTCAAACTTTTATCTATAATCACACCTACATTTCTAATTCGACTTCTACTTGAATACCAAAGTTTAAAACTTAAACTATCAATCTCCTTGGCCTTCTCCCCAACCCAAATTTATTAACGAGCTATTAATTTATTGTGAGTCTCATTTAAAATTTCTAAACTATTTTTTTATTTTGTAATATGAGTCATAAAACATGATGTATGTGCACATCTAAAAGTCTTGGCTATGCTCATTGACAAATTTCTTGGCTCTGCCATAAATCATTGTTGCATAAGATACAACATAATCCAATAATTCATTAAAGAGCTTTAGTTATGCTTGCCAACATGTTACTTTCATAGGTCTCTTATGAATCTCATTCGATTTCTTCTCTCTTTTTTTTTAAACATGACACTCAACAAATTTTCTATGATTTTAGTTTTACATTGAAATGCAAACTCAGATAGACCTTGAAAGTGTAGCATTCATGACTATCGACAAGTCATCAAGTTATGTGAGTAAGCTATTGAATCTTTCATAGGCATTTATTTTGAGTTTGAATCAATCTAGCTCTTTTAATATAAAATATTATTTGAATCCTCGTAAAGTTTTATTCATGCTCATCCAGACAATATCGCATTTCATATAAGTCTTCGCATATGATATCAAAGTCTTCTGTGAATATTCCTTGTGTTTAATAAAGAGCTTAATTTTATTCTTCATTCTCCACTTCATTCAGCCTATAAGATAGCGCAAATATTTGTTGGAGGTTTTCACTTGTATCCTTTAGCGAGCATTCAAACTTATTGTAATTCTCATTCGAGTTCTTCTAGGATTTCACCTATTTGTCCAACGAGGGTTGTAGCAAAGTCCAATTATACATTTAATAGTCATGAGTATACTCATTGGCTATCCGATCATGTTCTTATTTGTAGGTGATTTTCCAAGTTCCTTGTGATCCAGATTTGTTTTTAATCTTTGTTTAAAGATGATCTTTCACTATTTTCTTTATAAGCTTCATTTGAATTCTATTATTACTCATATGTGAGCTATTGGTTCCCATGTCTAATTTGGTAGCCTCTGGCATCATCCCCGATGGGGCTACTGAGTCCAGCTCATCGCGTTACAAAGAGTGCGTATGAGTGGTATAAATCATAGCTTAAGTCTTCATTTTCTATACCACACTATAAAGAGCGTGCATAGGTTACCTGTATAAAAGAAATCATGTAGTTTTTTCCATCACGTCGCGAGTGTCACCTACGAGTTTTCCCACCGTGCTATAAAGACCGCGTACGGGTTTCGTTCGTCATGCCAAATGCACTGCATATAGGATTTGAGTAGGATTTAGTTTACACTATGCCAAACAACAAGAACTATAGTTCTAAATCCTATAGAACTTTGCCTTATCTCCTCCATATTTTACCCAAAGTTCTATATTGGATGAATTCCAATAATGGGTTGCTCAACTTGAAATCTTCTTGGCCCATTATCTCCTTGGGCTCTATACAATAAATGGAAAAGGGTGGTGGAAGAGAAACTTAGCTAGGTTGAATGGTCACTGGATTTGATCGAGATTCAAAATAGATTTAACTTAAATCTAGCCAATGATAATCTCTAAAGCCAGTTTAGCATGGAAAAATCTAGGAGTGAAGTTGATAGTAGAGTCACAGAATTTAGGCAAATTGAGGCGTGTACGAAGTGGAAGCAAAGGTAGCAGCAAATTTGAGATTAAAGGATGGGATTTCGCTATGTCAACCTGGAGATAGGGATGTCATGAGATTTGGAGTCACAGTGAGGACGAGATTTTCTGGCTTCGACTCTCTATGTGGAGTTCAGCTAGGTTGTCGTCCGTAAAGAAAGGAAGATTCAAACTGAGGGGGATGGAGAGAGGATCAAGAGTTCCAGCTGAGAGAAGGTCGGTCGAAGAGGAAATTAGATCACTCAGCTAGGTAGTGCGTGCAACTGATCTGCTTGCGAGGGATACGACAAGAGCTCGCATGGGCTTTTTGGCTCGTGTGACTAGGAGGAAGGAATGGATGAGAGGGGAGGGAGTTTGATGTTGGCCTTCGGTTCCTCATCCAAAGGAAAATGAGAGTAAAAGGGGAGATTGAAAGGGGTTCATTTCAATAGAGGGGAGGCTCGGGTTTTCATCCATTTTGCATGTGTGTGTTGGTTGAAAAATTCCTATAAGGGAGTCACCTTCAAATCTGTGTGGAGAAATGAAAGAGGCAACACTTATATAAAAATTCATCTTGGTAAGATGCCATGTAGATCCACACATGTACTTATTCAGGTGATCGAAAATATCATCAAGGAAATAGTGTACTATCTCAAGAGATAGAAATCACTACCCTTTAATGGAACCAATCACCTCAATAAGGACTTTTAAGGATGATGGGTCTGCATATGTACCAGAGATTCTTCCCCTACTTTACATGAGAAAGTAAAGCAAGGTTTATTTTAAACTGAGTTCATTAAGTTCCCTACAGGGGCAAGCCCACATAGTTAATTACATCCTAAGGGACGGGATCCCTTAGGAAAACTCTCGATTATTAAATGATCCTTGTCTCTGAAGATTTTAATCAGAAGGACTATCAACCGATTAGTTTATTTTTGAAGATCAAATAGGATTGATCAAAGTATGGAGTTATTATTGAAGCCAAAATGAAAGATAAGTAGGAGATGCCCACGATGCTTATAGTTGGGCTTTACATTTTAGAAATTGATTTAGTTTGTTTGAGTTGTATTTTTTATTAGAAATTTAGGACTTAAGATTTCTTAACACAAGATTAAAGAAATTCCTAAGACGTGAGGAATTATGCTTATGGCCCACAAAAGGGAGAAGTAACCTCAGAAGCTAAATCTAGAGAGCTTCGATGAGAGCCAGAAGCTCAACCTAAATCTAAGGAAAAAAATGGGTAATTAGTTTGCCTCCACAAGAGAGGACAAACCACCCAACAGCTTGGACTTACAACCGCCTGGGAGTGACCGCCAACTAACTCTTCCTATGATTTTAAATACATGTAGATAAGTCTTTATGCTTATGTAAGATAGCTAGGTTGTTATTTATTAGAAAGAAACTAAGTCCTTAAGTTCACTCCCTAAAGAGACTAGATTATGTAAAAGGCATGCTTCAAATGACCAAAATCTAATGCAATTCAAATTTTATTTTATTTTATTTTGGACAATTATTTTGACTCAGGTTAATAGGATTTTTATGAATAATGCATGAGAAATCAGATTATTGGCCAAAATCAGCGAGAAGGGAGGAGGTGAGTTTCCACCACGGCTCTCAAAGGTCAAGCTGAGTTCTCTGGCAAAGGTGGAAGCCCTCCAATCAAGAGTGAAATAAGAAGCATTTGTGCATGATATTATAAAGATATGCTCATCCAGCTAAGGGGTTGCTAATTCTTTTATCTTGATTTTAAACCTAAGCTTTAGGTGAGGTTATGAGTTGTTTAATTTTAATTTGAATTATTAAGTTGGGTAAAAGATTTATTTTTCCCTAAAGAGTCTAATCCATACCTAGGCCATACATAAAGCAAGGAAGAAACTAAGAAAATCATGAGACTTAATGCAAAAGCTAAACAAATCATCAATCAATTTATAAAGCTAATCACAAAAAGAATAAATGGCCATTGTGGTCGGGCACCACCACACAAACCCGAAAATATCAAACATGGGTAGCCAAGCTCTATCCTTATACAACCTGAATTAAAAATGAATTAAATTACAATTAAGCAAAGGAATTCATTATTATGGGGGTCTTCAAGCTTTATTCTTCCTTCTTCTTTGGTTCCTCCTTTGGATGGTTGGAAGGTGGATGATCAAAGGCTTCACATGGTGCATAAGATAGGATCTTATGACCAATGGTCATCCTAATCCCCACAACAAATCATTCCAAAATCCTAGTTATACAAATTTTAACATGAAAAGGAAAAGTGAAAATCTAACTAATACCTGAAAAATAAAGGTTAGCTAAAACACACCACACAAATCCCAAGCATGTATATTGGACTTATCACCCACACATGGGTTACTAAGTCCACCTGGCCTATGGATTATGCTTAGGGGTATAAAGCACCTGCAAGCAATGAAAGAAATGAAAGCATGTAAATAATGAAAAAATGTAAACAAACTCACTTTACTTAAATCCTAAAGACATTCTTATAGAATAAGAAAATTTAGAATAAATCAAAGTGAATTTCAAAATGATTTTTGTTTAGTTTGAAGTTTGATTTAATTTTGAAAGGTGAGATTAGCTTACTGTTCTTAACCCATTCTCATATGTGTTTGATATTTTTGTTTAAGATAATTAGATCTATTTTTATGCATTGATTAGGTTAAGATATGAATTAAGTAGCTTAATTAACCCTTACCTATACCACCTTAGAAGAATTAACTAAATAATTATGAGCCAATGAGATGACATAAAACTCACAAGGAATTTAAATTTGTAATGCACCTAATAATGAAAAGGCCTAATACAATTTGGCTCATAATTAAAAGTTAATTAAGCTAAGGGGTTTAGCTTAAGTAATTTTAAAACACCCTTTCACACATGTGAATTGGATTTTGATTTCCTTAAATGAACTTAGGTTATTGAACACCCAAGAATCTACCTAAGGTAGATTAATTAAGTTTTGAAACTTTTTTTTAGAATTTTTAGAAATTGATTAAGGGTATAATTAATGAATTACCCTTAATTAAGAGGAGATTAAGGAGAGAAGAGGGAGTTTAGGAAATAGCTTAGGGTAAATGCCCCAAAATTATTTCATAAATCTCCTATTTATTGGATCTGACCTTAATCAACCCTAATCATAGGGTAAATCCACTATTCATACTCTAATTATGTTTAATTATATGAGAAGGATAATTAAGAAAACCATATACAATTACTCTAATTAATCCTTCAATAAATCTCAAGAAAATTAGGAGAGGCAGAGGTCATCCCCTAAAACTTAACTAAGAAATTTGGGATTAATTAAAGGCCTAATCAAAGAGTAATTAGCAAAATACACTTTCCAATAAAACCCAAATTCAGAAAAAAAAATCATAATTTAAAACTCATCAAAATTAATTTTAAAATGTTCTAGGTTTAATTATCTATCCATAAGTTTTTATTTCATATTTTTTTGAATTTTCTATGAAGAGTTATACATTTTGAAGATATATGGATTAACCAAAATTAATTAAGGCATTTTAAATAATCCCACACGACGCTCACGCGGCGACGGTACGCTTACATGTTTCACACGAGGAGACAACTTAAGTTGTCACCTCACAAATGATGGTGCACACTTATATTTCCTTCATCAAAGATCAAATGTAAGGATTCCCGCATTTTATAAAGGATAAAGATAACTAAACATGTTAAATAATCTCAATCATCCATCTAAAATGTGCAGATGATCTAGTTCTTTCCCTTGACCAACAGAGACCATCCATGATCAAGGGAAGATCCAAGCGATCTAGCATAATCACACCCAAATTCAACCCACACCATCTAGAGATGAGAGCCAAATCCAATGGTCAAAATTGATGAGGTGAATATTCTTTTACAAAGCTCCACACCACATTGAGTTTAGTGATAAAAAATTTCATACCTCTAGTGGAGATCACTGCTCGAGATCGATGGTAGCTTCATCCGGTGGAGCCTGCTGAAATTCCTAGGCCTTGGGATTGAGTGGCTTGCTCTATGGACCAACACCACTTGAAGATCCTTTATTTGATCCAATTGCTCTCTTGATATGGAACTCCAATGGAAGCTTGAGTGAGCTCGGATTGGTCCTTAGAAGAAGTGTGTAGGAGGAATTGAGGTGGTTTTTAGTGTGGAAGAAATTCAAGATTAGATTGAGCTCTCATATTTTTGTACTGCAAAATTGAGAAATGGGAATTCAAATCCTCTAAGAAGCTTGGGAGTGCTCTCGATGATTACTCGGGTTCCTTAGCTTCAATTGAGAGGGTATAAAATAAAGTGGGGAGTATATATCCCCTTGAAGGATCGGACCAACAATGTCCATTTTGATCCAATTGATGATTGGGAGGGCTATTTGATCTATTTTGAGTGTGCACATGGTCGGTTTGATCCAAGGAGTGGATCAACCTCCCATGTGCCTTAATTTAAGCTAAGAGGGAGTTTGAAAATTCAATTTTAAGAGGTTGGGTTTGGTCTAGGGACCAAATGGGCTGACCTAAACCCATTGGGTTGGGTGCACCACTCATCACTAAGTCCTGTTGAGCTTTTAGGAAAGCCTCAAGTGATTGTGAAGAGGGTATGACAAAATTACCCATGGGTTAGGCCAAAATTTGTTCTATGGCCTAGGGGTAGGATGATTATTTTTTTTTGGACATGGTATGTGGAGAAATGTTTGGCCAAGTTTCATTGGATTTGGAATCCATTTGATAAAGTTTGGCTCATGTTAACCCATTTAGGTCAAAATGGGTCAACTTGGGTCAAGTTGACCAATTGGTCAAATTGGGTTAAGTTCATATGACCATTTGAAATGTTTTGGTCACTTTGGTTTGGTTCAATTTGGTATATATTTGGTTTTGGCTCATGATTTCATTTAGGTCAAATGGGTCAAGTTGACCCATTTGACCTATTTGAGGTAGGTCAAGGGTAGGTTTAGGTTTGGGTTAGTCATATGGAGTGGATTGGTATCTTTGTTTCCAATCAATTTTGGTTAAGTTCAATTTTTGGCTCAACATGACCCCTTTGGTCATGTTGGGTCTAAGGTCAATTGGGTCTAGTTGGCCCAGGCTTTGGTCAAGTTCCACAAGTGATTTGGAATGAACTTGACCCATTGATTTCAATCAATTTGGCTTAAATGTTTTGACACATTTTGACCCTTTAGGTCAAAATGGGTCAACTTGGGTCAAGTGGGCCAATTAGGCTCAAATGTTGGCTTGGTCAAGTTCAAACATGAGTGAACTTAGATCAATGGTTTCAATCAATTTGGCCTATGGTAATTTGCTATGTTAGTTTCATTTTAGGTTAAGTGTTGACTTGGTCAACCCTTAGGTTTGACTTGGTTTGACCCAATTTGATTGATTGATCATCCCATGATGATTGTTGATCATGATGAGAGGGATATATGAGTTTGGTTCAATCCAATTTGGTTAGGATCAAAAGTTGGCTCATAAGGTACTTTAGGTCACTTTGGGTCAAGTGAGCCTAAGTGAAAATGGTCAAAGCTTGATTTGAAGTTGGTTGATCTTGTATAGACTCATGATTGAAATATGAATCCATTTACAAGTGGTTTGAGGTCAAATGGATTTTGATCCATTTGAAAATTAAATTCAAAGAATAAGGAAGGGTCTTGGGTTTGATTTTTGATTTGGGTTTTGATTGAATGATTGAAGTTTGGATTTATATATGAGCTCATGATTGTAGGATTGATTGAACCATGAGAGAAAATCAAGAGTTTGGCTTGATTTGAAAGTGATTTGGCTAAGTTCAAGATTTTGACTTGAAAGGCTTAGATTTGATTTTGATTTGATGAGTTTGATTTTTGAAATTGGTTTTGATTGTTTGAATTTATATTTCATTTATATATGTGAATATAAATGAGAATATAAATGGATCATGAGAAAATTTCAAGGATTTGAAGTGGTTTAATCATGATTTAGGTTAAATCCATTAAAGGGAATTTAAAGGATTTAAGAGAATTTTTAATTTGAAATTTTTTGAATTGGATTTGATTGATGTATATTTATATTTCATTTATATGAGAATATAAATGAGAATATAAATAAGTTTTGAGAAAATCCCATGAATTTGAATGAGTTTGATCATGATTTAGGTTAAATCCATTAAAGGGAATTTAAAGGATTTAAAGGAATTTTAAATTGGAATTTAATTTTTGCCTTGATTTAAATGATTTATATTTATATTTCATTTATTTATGAGAATATAAATGAGAATATAAATAAGTTTTGAGAAAATCCCAAGGGTTTGAATAGGTTTGATCAAGATTTGGTTAAATCCATTAAAGAGAAATTTAAAGGATTTAAGAGAATTTCATGAATTGATTTTGAATTTTATTTGATGGGCTTAAATTTATATTTCATTTATAAATGTGAATATAAATGAGAATATAAATGGAACATGAGAAAATCTCAAAGATTTGAATAGGTTTGAATCATTATTTTGAATAAGTCCTTATGGGAAGCTGAAGGACTTGGTCAAAATTTGGACTTAGGAATTTTTGATGGATTTTGATCATGGGTTTCAATCATAGAATTGAATCATGGAATTGAATTGAGTTTGGAGAAATAAAAAAAAATTGATTTGGGGTTTGACTCGAAAGAAGGAAAGTGAGGATTGGTTTAAGCTAAGGGTAGGAAATTTTCCTCAAGGCATGACCTATTCCTATGGCTAACTCTTTCTAAGTCTTCTAAGGCTAGGTTTGAGTATCCACCTAACTAATCAGATGTGTCTTAAGACCAAGAAACTCTAAAGTCTAAGAGAAGTTTTAAGGTCTAAGATGGAGGATGGAGAGCTCATTC
>CM038221.1:180030739-180069516 GCA_021442155.1 Cymbidium sinense | reverse complement strand
TATATATATATTCCAATACTTATCAGCAATCATCAAAGCTTCATAATATCAACACAATAATTTAACCTCGTAGACCAAGGGTTGTCACATTGATGAACATAAAGAATCACCTCTATGCTTATAAAGCTCATTTGAATGTTATAGGTGGTTCTTCTAGAATATCTTCTAATACTTGAGCCTATAAGAATCTTACCTCTTAAAGTTTTTTTTCCTCTTAATTATTTTTATTTTCTACATCAAATCAATCACTTTAACACCTATGGAAAGTCTACCACTGCCTTACCATACCATGCATAGGTTTATGATCAAACCACTATAAATCTCATGTTCTTACTCTTTGCTACCTCGAGCTTTGTTCTTCTTACATTGAGTTTCATTTTTTTACTTGATTTTAATAAAGTATTATAGTCATACTAGATTTTCTCTCACTCTCTTTCAAACATTGCCCATAAGTAATTTTTAATTTTTCCATTAACATTTAGTGTAATATATAGAAATAAACAATACATCATATCAAAAAATAATAATAATAAAAGCAAAGAAAAGGAAAGAAATCCAAAAACTCTCATGATTTACTCAGCACACTACTCGAGCTTAGAGAAGGCTTTGGGTTTAATGGCTTCATCACACAAAGCTAACTTGATGCTCACTTTAAAATAATATAAGACTAGATTGCTAGTCTTATAGAACTTGTGGGATTGACTTTTTATTATTAATTTTCGCCTATCTTTCTACATCTCACACCTCATTTACTTCTTCTAACTAGAAGAAAGAGAATTATCATCAATAATACACTTGCATATGCACCATTTCTCAGTTCTTTTCCCTTAAGGGTGTCTCATCTTCCATAGCCCATTTTTCCTTCACTTCAAATCTTAGAGGAATGCTTGCTTGAAAAGTTTAAATCCTTTATCATGAATCTTAAAAGGGAGCACTAATCTGAATGATGAATATACTAGTGTGTGTTGTTCTTGTATAAATTTTATGACACTATTACATATCATATTCTCATCAACACTCTTAAAGGTTTTACGCATATATTGTTCAACTTCTTACATCCCTTTAATATTGACTGTATCGAGGCTTTCTCCTACTCTTTTGCTCACATTTTGTAGCAATGAAGAGATTGGCTAAGAACTCTTATTCTTGATTATATATTCAAAAGAATAAAAGGGAATCACTATGCGACTTTCGTCATAATTTCAAGAGGGTTAACCATGAAGTCACTTGTTATGACATGAACATGGGGAAACTTTCACTGTGGGGGAACCTTTTGAACCATTTTAAAATATTTCTTTCTAAAAACCTTCTACTGATTATGGAGGGCTTACACCATAAAGCTCAAAATTTATCAATATTGAGGAGCATATGATTCTTGCAAAATAACTTATGTTTAAAGTATAATCTTACTAATGAGAAATGATATAGAATGTTAAAACATACCAAAATAAAATGAAAGTTAGGAGAAGCTTTGATAAAGATGAGCTTGAAATGAAATATTCTTCCAGGGTTTCCTCAAAGTAAAGGCTAGCCGTTAAAAGACCTATGTCAAAATGCCTAAATTTATTAGGTAAAGCATATGAATTTTATAACTATAAAAACCCTGATTAGGATGTTGATGCTTCCTTATGATTGATCCCTCACACGAATTTATTGAAAGCCAATATCTCATAGGTTGGATAGATAAATTCATTTTGGTATATTTTAGTTTCTTTAATGCTCAAAGGCCCAATCTCGGATTTTCACTAGGGTGTTGTATTTGATTTTAACATGTTCATGATATTTGACCTAAGCATGTGCATCATCTGAATTGTTTATGATTTCATGCATTAGAAAATAAAGATATCTTAGATAAAGAAAAATACTTTACAATTGAGGTAAACATTAAGTTAGTGATATATTAAAATTGTGATTAATATCTTTTGACAATATTAATCAACCAATATTTAAAACTTAATGTTTAGGATCATATTGTAAAGGTTAATTTTGTCATTCAAAGCATCCTAACAATATCTTTATTTTTTCTAATGCATAGAAATTTTCAATCAGAGAAAACAATTACAGAACATGATGCACATGCTTATCAAATTATCATTAAAAGAACTACATGTTAAAATCAAATAATTTGTTTAATGAGGTGAAACAAATTGATTAAATCATGAGAGATAAATATGATGAAATTATTGATGAACCTCTTTCATCTCAAATAACTTTTAGTAATGTTCTTCTGGGTTGCAAAACTTAGGGGATTTTGTCTAATCTAAACATTGCTATTAAGCATCATTTGAACACTTGCACTTAAATGACATTTTTGTTTTCCCATGCTAACATTATACTTGATGGATTTTATTCCCATAAGAAATGAAATGGGCATAGCATCAAAGAGGAAGCCATGCTCCTTAACGCTCAATTTATTTGAGGTGTTCCATTTTGGTAGTCTTAATAGGTATCCCATAGATTTTGTTATCAAATTGGGACCTTAACTTTTGTTAATCTCATGAGAGTAGTTTACTATCTATTAGAGAGAGGCAAAAGAATCTTTCATTAACTAATGTTAAAAAATCCTATAAATTGATAGAAGTTAACTTGTTGTAAGAGTGCTTTTAGGAGTGGTAGTACCCATAAGTTGATTCAAAGTACAATAATATGCCTATATATATATAAATATATATATATATATATATATATATATATATATATATATATATATATATATATATATATATATATATATATATATATATATATAATTTCAACCATAATTTTATAAAATGTGGCTAAATAATTATCTTTATTGACAGATAGTCTAGGTAGAGGGGCGGAATCAACCATAAGTTTCATGAGAGTCAAATTTATATGTTATGACAAAGGACAAAAAAATTTTTAGCTCGGGGGGAGGGGGTGTAAATGACTAATTTGAATACCTCTTGTAAGAGAAATTAAAAAATTGAGGAGGGCTCAATTGCTTTGTCAGCCTAATATACTATCAATCGTAATATACTTGATACAAATGTGATTAAATTTACTCACATTATTTAAAGAAGCACAACTAGAATATGTCATCAAAGTTCACTATTCTAAAAAATATAGCAACGATGAACAAGTTGTGGGCTTTGAAAATTTACCATCGGCATCTCAATGAAGAGAGTATGATTTAATGTTTAAAATTTTAAAGGCGATGGAATAATTAAAGACACTACCCAAAGATTTCACCCTCATTTTGTGAGGACTTTAGATCTGGTTTCAGGTTTCCTATAGGCACAAGCACCTATAGTTAATTACCCCTCCCAATCAAAAGAGAACTTTGATTAAGAGTTGACGTTAGATTATAAATACGAAGTATAGTAGCGATATGGAGCTATGAAATTTAGGTTTATGTAATTCATCATTATTTAACTTAATGTCGATGGTTAGGGGAATGATGACACGCCTGATCAAGATCCCATGGTTTTCATCTGCTATCGCCCTACTTAATCGAGAGAGGTAGTCGACCAAAACTGATCAAGGATCCTCAAGATGGTTACTCAAGGGAACCTTGTATACTTGGGGTGGAGTTTGTCTAAGGGGACAAATACAAGTCAACCTTAACTAATAGAGAGATTTTTGCCCAAATCAAATACATTCTATAGTTCACAGCTCAAAGAACAATGTCGTTGGAACAAAGACCTGGATCAATTTAGTGGTGTCATTTTGTGCCAAGCCACCCGGTCAGAGGGCTCTGGTTGTAATCGCCATTTATATGGTGCCATTTTTGGGCAAAACTACAAGGACAGAGGACATGGGCCACGTCCTTACGAGCTTAAGATTATTTGAGCATGAAAAAAGTTATGCATTTGATTTAATATTAACTCTTTATGAGCAAAAGTTTTTTTTAATTTATCACCCTCGACAAATGATTGTGGATGGGTAGATGGATTTTACTTTAAATTTAAATAATTAATTTCATTTAACTTATATTTTTTAATTTGAATATGTGATTATTTTATAATTGATTTGAATTTGAATATATAAAGATTGATCATTAAACCTTAGTAGTAATAGCCTTTTGATCGCATGACTATTGTTGGCTAATAGATCATGTCAACTCTGCCTCTTTTCTACAAAGGATCGGATCTAAATTCTCAAGATTTATAATTATCTAAATCTTGTCAACTTTTGAGCAGAGGATTGGGTTTGAGACTTTTCACTTGGGAGCTTGAACTTGAGAAGCCATGTCAATGAGCTTATTTTTTTTTTATAAATGTATGACATAATTAGGTTCTCAGATTTTATTAAATTAAATTTTTTATAATATCATATTTGGATTTTTAGGTTTTGTTAACCCAACTCCCCTAAGACCAAGGGGAATCAACCGACTTCCTCAAACACGTTTAAGCATTCAATGTAGTCCATGCCGGTTTTTTTTTTTCTTTCAATTCAAGTGTTCATATGAACTTTTGAATAATTTAATATATTTTGATATCAATGATTTGATAGGAATTTTGGAATACTTGAACTCAATTAGAGTTTATCTTATGATACATGCATATCAAGTTAAATTCATCTGTATATTTATATGACTTTTAAAAAATATCCAAATTAAATTTAATAAATACCTTATGAAGCATGTGAGGTTTATTTTGAACTGAAATTAATGCCTTCTGTTCGCTTATACAATGTGTTGCAAATCCAGTGGTGTTGTTATTTTAGACTTATATTGCAATTCAAATCATTGCATTCTTGCTTGCATTTAAATTATTAATGAGCTAAATGTAAGCAAGATAGTTATTTAGCTCACACTCAAGAAAGAACAATTGAGTTTGCTATAAACATCTTGCAACTCCTGTTCAACTCTCTTTTATATCAGAATGCTAGCTTTTAAGGTTGTTAAAAGCTTCCTATGATCCAATTGTATGTTTAACTGAATTTTTCTTTATATCATTTAGAGTAAGATATTATAGAAGATGCACCCAAATTTATTAACAACAACAACAACATCAACAAGCCTTTATCCCACTAAGTGGGTATATGAATCCCCCGTCTCCATTGTGTCCTATTATGTGTCAAATTCTCATTTAAATTCAATATACTAAGGTCATTTTTTATACATCTTAACCAAGTCTTTTTAGGTCTACCTCTACCTTTCTTAACATAAGGCAAATCTAATGCATCTACTCCCAACGGATCATCTGACCGACTTTATGTGGCCAAACCATCTAAGGTGACTCTCTCTAATCTTATCTGCCACTAGAGCTACTCCAACTTTTTCCCGAACATACTCATTTTGGATTTTATCTCTAAGAGTAATGCCACTCATCCACTTGAGCATTTTCATCTCAGTAACACTTAACTTAGTCTTATGCTTCTCTTTTATTGCCCAACATTCTACACTATAAGTCATTGCAGGTCTTACCACCATCTTATAAAATTTTTCCTTAAGTTTAAGTGGAACTTTTCTATCACAAAGGTGCATTCTCCACTTCAACCATCCAACTTGAATTCTACTAATAACATCTCCATTTATTTCACCATTATTTTGAACAATAGAGCCTAAATATCAAATCGCCACTCTTATTAATGACTTGTTCACCTAATGTCACAACACTACCACTAGAACTTCTACAACTAAAATTACACTCATATATTGCTTTAGATCTACTTAAACAAAACCTTTAGACTCTAATGTTGACCTCCATAATTCAAGTTTCTCTTGGACTCCTCTCTAGTCTTATCAACAAGAAGAATGTCATCAACAAAATGCATACAACAAGGTACATCTTCTGTAAATGCCTAGTAAGAACATCCATAACCAAAGAAAAAAGATAAGGGCTTAAAAATCTTTGATGTAATCCAATTAAAATGGGAAAATATTTTGTCAATCCTCCTTGTGTTTGGACACAAGTAATAACATACATATCCTTAATGACTTGAATATAACCAATATTAACTCCTTTCGTCTAGAACTCTCCAAAAAGGACATCTCTTGAAACTTTATCATAATCTTTCTCTAAATCAATAAATATCATATGTAAATCCTCCTTACTTTCTCTATACTTCTCCATCAAACCTCTTAACAAATGTATAACATCCATAATAGATCTACTGGCATGAAACCAAACCGATGTGAAAACTTTTGTATCACATCGTAACCTATGCTCAATTACTCTCTCCATAATTTTAATGTAACACATTAACTTAATTCCTCTATAATTTGCACACTCTTGTGCATCACCTTTATTCTTAAATATAGAATCGACAAACTCTTTCTCCACTCATCGCATCTTTTAGTCTTAAAATAACATTAAAAGATTTGTAAGCCAAGAAATTCCTTGATCTCCTAAACATTTCCACACTTCTATTGGAATATCATCGTCATTGCTTTTCCACATTTCATTTTCTTTAAAGCTTCTCTAACTTCATTTACTAATAATGATAAAAATAAAATTATCTATTTTTATTTAGGGTATTAGGTTGCTAAAATCAATCATTTAGATCCTTCATTAAAAGTTTATCAAAATATCACATCCACCTATTTTCAATATCCTTTTCTAAGAAAAGCATTTTATTATCTTCATCCTTAATACACCTCACTTGAACTAGGTCTTTACTTCTCCTATCTTTGGTTGGCTAACTTATACATACATCTTTCACCTTCTTTGGTATCTAATCTATTGTATAAATCACTAAAAGCTAAATTTTTTTGTATCATATATTACTTTCTTAGAATCTCTACAGGCCACTTTATATCTTTCCCAATTCTCCAAGTTTTTACATCTAAATCAAATTTTATAACAATGCTTCTTATTTTTATCTTTTCTTGCACACTCTGACTCCACCACCAACTATTTTTATTAAAAGAAGCTTTTCCTTTTGATTCTCCAAGCATAATTTTAGCAACTTGCTAAATTTCACTTGTTACTTTTTCTCACATAATATTAGCTTCTTTATGAACATACCAAATTCTAAGCTCTTGTAGCTTGCTCTTAAAAAAAATTTTATTTATGTTCTTTAAGTGTCTCCATCTAATCCTAGGATAATAATTTGATTTATTTTTCCTCTTACAATATTTCATCTTAAAATTTAAAACTAACAATCGATGTTGGGTACTTAAACTTTCACTTGGAATGACCTTACAATCTTACAATCTAAACGATCTATTTTTCTCAATATAAAATAATCAATCAATGTTTTACTAGATCCATTTTTATATGTAATAATATGTTCATCTCTTTTCTTAAATAAAGTATTAGAAACTACAAAATCATAAGCTAAGGAAAAATCTACTATAGTCTTACCTTCTTCATTAGTCACTCCAAATCCATAACCATCATAAATACTTTTAAAATCTTCTACCACTCTACCAACATGTCCATTTAAATCTCCTCCAATAAATACTTTTTCTTCAAGAGGTATCTTTTGTATTAATCCCTCTAATTCATTCCAAAATTTTCTTTTTGAGCTTACATCCAAACCTACTTGAGGAGCATAAACACTTATAACATTGATAATCTTAGTATCAACAATAATCTTTAAAGCTATAATTCTATCTCCACATCTATTAATATTTATAACATTATCCTTCAAACTTTTATCTATAATCACACCTACATCATTTCTATTTTGACTTCTACTTGAATACCAAAGTTTAAAACTTAAACTATCAATCTCCTTGGCCGTCTCCCCAACCCAAATTTATTAACGAGCTATAAATTTATTGTGAGTCTCATTTAAAATTTCTAAACTATTTTTTTATTTTGTAATATGAGTCATAAAACATGATGTATGTGCACATCTAAAAGTCTTGGCTATGCTCATTGACAAACTTGGCTCCATAAATCATTGTTGCATAAGATACAACATAATCCAATAATTCATTAAAGAGCTTTAATTATGCTTGCCAACATGTTACTTAGCTGCATAGGTCTCTTATGAATCTCATTCGATTTCTTCTCTCTTTTTTAAACATGACACTCAACAAATTTTCTATAATTTTAGTTTTACATTGAAATGCAAACTCGATAGACCTTGAAAGTGTAGCATTCATGACTATTGACAAGTCATCAAGTTATGCGTGAGTAAGCAATTGAATCTTTCATAGTCATTTATTTTGAGTTTGAATCAATCTAGCTCTTTTAATATAAAATATTATTTAAATCTGTAAAGTTTTATTCATGCTCATCCGCATAATTCGCATTTCATATAAGTCTTTATATGATATCAAAGTCTTTTGTGAATATTCCTTGTGTTTAATAAAGAGCTTAATTTTATTCTTCATTCTCCACTTCATTCAGCCTATAAGATAGCGCAAATATTTGTTGGAGGTTTTCACTTGTATCCTTTAGCTAGCATTCAAACTTATTGTAAATCTCATTTGAGTTCTTCTGAGATTTCACCTATTTGTCCAACGAGGGTTGTAGCGGAGTCCAATTATACATTTAATAGTCATGAGTATACTCATTGGCTATCCGATCATGTTCTTATTTGTAGGTGATTTTCCAAGACCTTTGGGATCCATTTTGTTTTTAATCTTTGTTTAAAGATGATCTTTCACTATTTTCTTTATAAGCTTCATTTGAATTTTATTATTACTCATATGAGCTATTGGGTCCCATGTCAATTCTAATTTCAGCCTTCCTAGCATCATCCCAAGATACTTTGAGTCCTGCGCTCATCGCTAAAGAGCATATGAGTGGCATAAATCACAGCCTAAGTCTTCATTTTCTATACCACGCTATAAAGAGCATGCATAGGTTACCCACAAAAGAAATCATGTAATTTTTCCCATCACGTCGTGAGTGTCGCCTACGAGTTTTCCCCACCGTGCTATAAAGACCGTACTGGTTTTGCTCGTCACGCCAAATGCACTGCATATAGGATTTGAGTAGGATTTAGTTTACACTATGCCAAACAACAAGAACTATAGTTCTAAATCCTATAGAACTTTGCCTTATCTCCACCATATTTTACCCAAAGTTCTAGATTGGATGAATTCCAGTAATGGGTTGCTCAACTTGAAATCCTCTTGGCCCATTATCTCCTTGGGCTCTGTACAATAAATGGAAAAAGGATGTGGAAGAGAAACTTAGCTAGGTTGAATGGTCACTGGATTTGATCGAGATTCAGGATAGATTTAACTTAAATCTAGCCAATGATAATCTCTAAAGCTGATTTAGTATGGAAAAATCTAGAGGAAGTTGATAGTGAGTCAATTTAGGCAAATTGAGGCGTGTACGAAGTGGAAGCAAAGGTAGCAGCAAATTTGAGATTAAAGGATGGGATTTTGCTAGCTGCCTATGTCAACTGGAGATAGGATGTCATGAGATTTGGAGCTGTCACAGTGAGGATGAGATTTTCTGGCTTCGACTCTCTATGTGGAGTTCGGCTAGGTTGTCGTCCGTAGAGAAAGGAAGATTCAAACCGGGGGGAGGAGAGAGGATCAATAGTTCCAAAAGAGAAGGTCGGTCAAGAGGAAATTAGATCATCCAGTAAGGCGTGAACCTGACTGCTTACAGGGACACAAGAGCTCACATGGGCTTTTGCTCATGACTAGGAGGAAAGAATGGATGAGAGGGGAGGGAGTTTGAAGCTAGCCTTCGATTCCTCATCCAAAGGAACATGAGAGTGAAAGGGGAGATTGAAAGGGGTTCGTTTCAATCTGGAGAAAGAGGAAAGGGAGGCTCGGGTTTTCAATCCATTTTCCTTGCATGTGTGTTGGTTGAAAAATTCCTATAAGGGAGTCACCTTCAAATCTGTGTGGAGAAATGAAAGAGGCAACACCTATATAAAAATTCATCTTGGTAAGATGCCACATAGATCCACAGATATACTTATTCAGGTGATCAGAAATATCATCAAAGAAATAGTGTACTATCTCAAGAGATAGAAATCACTACCCTTTAATGGAACCAATCACCTCAATAAGGACTCTTAAGGATGATGGTAGATATGTACAGATTCTTCCTATTTTACATGAGAAAGTAAAGCAAGGTTTATTTTAAAGCAGTTCATTAAGTTCTCTACAGGGCAATCCCATAACATTACATCCAGGGATGGGATCCCTAGGAGAACTCTGATTAATGTAAATGATCATTGTCTCAAGATTTTAATAAGAAGGACTATCAACCATTGTTTATTTTGAAGATCAAATAGGATTGATCAAAAGATGGAGTTATTATTGAAGCCAAAATGAAAGATAAGTAGGAGATGCCCATGATGCTTAAAAAAGTTGGGCTTTACATTTTAGAAATTGATTTATTTGTTTGAATTGTCATTTTCATTAGAAATTTAGGACTTAAGATTTCTTAACACAAGATTAAGGAAATTTAGGTGAGGAGAATTATGCTTATGGCCCACAAAGGGAGAAGTAACCTCTAAATCTAGAGCAATGAGAGCTAAGCTCAACCTAAATCTAAGGCAAAAATGGGTAATTAGTTTGCCTCACAAGAGAGACAAACCACCCAATTTGGACTTACAACCTCGGGAGTCGCCAACTAACTCTTCCTATGATTTTAAATACATGTAGTTAAGTCTTTATGCTTATGTAAGATAGCTAGGTTGTTATTTATTAGAAAGAAACTAAGTCCTTAAGTTCACTCCCTAAAGAGACTAGATTATGTAAAAGGCATGCTTCAAATGACCAAAATCTAATGCAATTCAAATTTTATTTTATTTCATTTTGGACAATTATTTTGACTCGATAATAGGATTTTATGAATAATGCATGAGAAATCATTATTGGCCAAAATCGAGAAGGGAGGAGGTGAGTTTCCACCACGCTCTCAAAGTCAAGTTAAGAAAGGTGGAAGCCCTCCAATCAAGAGTGAAATAAAGCATTTGTGCATGATATTATAAAGATATGCTCATCCATCTAAGGGTTGCAAATTATTTTATCTTGATTTTAAACCTAAGCTTTAGGTGAGGTTATGAGTTGTTTAATTTTAATTTTAATTATGAAGTTGGGTAAAAGATATTTTTTCTCTAAAGAGTCTAATCCATCAGGCCATACATAAAGCAAGGAAGAAACTAAGAAAATTATGCCATTTAATGCAAAAGCTAAACTAATCATCAATCAATTTATAAAGCTAATCACAAAAGAATAAATGTTGTGGGGCACCATTGCACAAATCAAAATATCAAACATATACCAAGCTCTATCCTTATACAATTAAAAAAATGAATTAAATTACAATTAAGCAAAGGAATTCATTAAAATCTTCATTTATTCTTTTCTTTATGGTTCCTCCTTTATTATGGTAAGTGGATGATAGGCTTACATGGTATAAGATAGATCTTTGGGACCAATGGTCATCCTAATCCCCAAACAAATCATTCCAAAAAGTTCAAATTTTAACATGATGACTTAAAATCTATCACATGAAGATTATAATTAAAGGTTTAGCTAAAACAAAAAAATAAGATTTAGTAGTGATATCCACACATACTTACATAAGTAAACAATTTGCTTAAAAGCACAAGCAATGAAAGAAATGAAAGCATGTAAATAATGAAAAATGTAAACAAACTCACTTTACTTAAATCCTAAAGACATTCTTATTGAATAAGAAAATTTAGAATAAATCAAAGTGAATTTCAAAATGATTTTGTTTAGTTTGAAGTTTGATTTAATTTTGAAAAGGTGAGATAATGTTCCTAACCCATTCTCATATGTGTTTGATATTTTTGTTTAAGATAATTAGATCTATTTTTATGTGCATTGATTAGGTTAAGATATGAATTAAGTAGCTTAATTAACCCTTACCATACCACCTTAGAAGAATTAACTAAATAATTATGAGCCAATGAGATGACATAAAACCCACAAGAATTTAAATTTGTAATGCACCTAATAAAAAGGCCTAATGCAATTTGGCTCAATAATTAATTAAGCTAAGGGTTTAGCTTAAGTAATTTCAAAACACCCTTTCACACATGTGAATTGGATTTTGATTTCCTTAAATGAACTTAGTTATTGAAACCCAAGAATCTACCCAAGGTAGATTAATTAAGTTTTGAAACTTTTTTTAGAATTTTTAGATATTGATTAAAGGTATAATTAATGAATTAACCCTTAATTAAGAGGAGAGTAAGGAGAGAAGAGGGGTTTAGGGAATAACTTTAAAAAATGCCCCAAAATTATTTTATAAATCTCCTATTTATTGATCGAACCTTAATCAACCCTAATCATAGGGTAAATCCAGTAATCATACTCTAATTATGTTTAATTATATGAGAAGGGTAATTAAGAAAACCATATGCAATTACTCTAATCAATCCTTCAATAAATCTCAAGAAAATTAGAGGGGTAGGTCATCCCTAAAACTTATAAGAAATTTGGGATTAATTAAAGGCTTAATCAAAGAGTAATTAGAAAATACACTTTCAAATAAAACCCAAATTCAGAGAAAATCATAATTCAAAACTCATCAAAATTAATTTTAAAATGTTCTAGGTTTAATTATCTATCCATAAGTTTTTATTTCATATTTTTTTGAATTTTCTATGAAGAGTTATACATTTTTGAAGATATATGGATTAACCAAAAATTAATTAAGCATTTTAAATAATCCCTAACTAATACACGCAAATGGCGGTTAGCACGCTTTACATGTTTCACACCGTGAGGAGATAACTTAAGTTGTCACCTCACAAATGGCGGTGGCGGTGCACACACTTATATTCTCTGCCATCTGATCAAAGATCAAATGGCTAAGGATTCCCCCGCATTTTATAAAGGATAAACAGATAACTAAACGTGTTAAATAATCTCAATCATCCATCTAAAATGTGCGGATGGAGGGCTAAGATCATCCAAGTTCTTTCCCTTGACCAACAGAGATCGTCCATGATCAAGGGGAAGATCCAAGCTATCTAGCATAGAATCACACCAAATTCAACCCACACCATCTAGAGATAGAGAGCGCCAAATCCAATGGTCAAAACTTGATGAGGTGAATATTTCTTTTACAAAGCTCCACACCACATTGAGTTTAGTGATAAAAAAATTCCATACCTCTCTAGTGGAGATCACCGGTGCTCGAGATCGATGAGGTAGCTTCATCTGGTGGAGACGAAGCCCTGTTGAAATTCCTAGGCCTTGGGATTGAGTGGCTTGCTCTATGGACCAACACACTTGAAGATCCTTGCGTATTTGATCCAATTGCTCTCCTTGATATGGAACTCCAATGGAAGCTTGAGTGAGCTGGATTGGTCCTTAAGAAGTGTGTAGGAGGAATTGAGGTGGTTTTTAGTGTGGAAGAAATTCAAGATTAGATTGAGCTCTCATATTTTTGTACTGTGCAAAATTGAGAAATGGGAAATTCGAATCCTCTCTAAGAAGCTTGGGAGTGCTCTCTGATGATTACTCTGGGTTCCTTAGCTTCAATTGACAGAGGGTGTATGAAAATAAAAGTGAATTAGGGGAGTATATATCCCCCTTGAAGGATCGGACGGCTAACAATGTCCATGCCATTTTGATCCAATTGATGAGATTGGGAGGGCTATTTGATCTATTTTGAGTGTGCACATGGTCAGTTTGATCCAAGGAGTGGATTGCCAACCTCCCATGTGCCTTAATTTAAGCTTAAGAGGGAGTTTGAAAATTCAATTTTAAGCTAGAGGTTAGGTTTGGTCTAGGGACCAAATGGGCTGACCCAAACCCATTGGGTTGGGTGCACCACACATCACTAAGTCCCCTTGAGCTTTTAGGAAAGCCTCAAGTGATTGTGAAGAGGGTATGACAAAAATACCCATGGGTTAGGCCAAAATTTGTTCTATGGCCTTGGGGTAGGATGGTCATTTTGCTATTTTTTTTACTTTGGACATGTTGGGTATGTGGAGAAACTAGGTTTGGCCAAGTTTCATTGGATTTGGAATCCATTTGATAGGGTTTGGCTCATGTTGACCCATTTAGGTCAAAATGGGTCAACTTGGGTCAAGTTGACCAATTGGTCAAATTGGGTCAAACCATGGATTGGGTCAAGTTCATATGACCATTTGAAATGTTTTGGTGGCTTTGGTTTGATTCAATTTGGTATATATTTGGTTTTGGCTCATGTGATTTCATTTAGGTCAAATGGGTCAAGTTGACCTATTTGACCCATTTGACCTATTTGAGGTAGGTCAAGTAGGTTTGGGTTTGGTAGTCATATGAAGTGGATTGGTATCTTTGTTTCCAATCAATTTTGGTTAAGTTCAATTTTGGCTCAACATGACCCCTTTAGGTCATGTTAGGTCTAAGGTCAATTGGGCTAGGTTGGGTCTAGTTGTCCAATTGAGGCTTTGGTCAAGTTCCACAAGTGATTTGGAATGAACTTGACCCATTGATTTCAATCAATTTGGCTTAGATCAAGTTTTGACACATTTTGACCCTTTAGGTCAAAATGGGTCAACTTGGGTCAGTGGGCCAATTGGGTAGGCTCAAAGGTTGACTTAGTCAAGTTCAAACATAGGTCATGAGTGAACTTAGATCAAAGGTTTCAATCAATTTGGCCTATAGTGGATTTTGACTATGTTGGGTTTCATTTAGGTTAAGTTGACTTGGTCAACCCTTAGGTTTGACTTGGTTTGACCCAATTTGATTGATTGATCATCCCATGATGATTGTTGATCATGATGAGAGGGATATATGAGTTTGGTTCAATCCAATTTGGTTAGGATCAAAAGTTGGCTCATAAGGTACTTTAGGTCACTTTGGGTCAAGTGAGCCTGGGTGTGGCTTGGTTAAAGCTTGATTTGAAGTTGGTTGATCTTGTATATGGGCTCATGATTGAAATATGAATCCATTTACAAGTGGTTTGAGGTCAAATGGATTTTGATCCATTTGAAAATTTCATATTCAAAGGAAGAATTTGAAGGGGTCTTGGGTTTGATTTTTGATTTGGGTTTTGATTGAATGATTGAAGTTTGGATTTATATATGAGCTCATGATTGTATGATTGATTGAACCATGAGAGAAAATCAAGAGTTTGGCTTGATTTGAAAGTGATTTGGCTAAGTTCAAGATTTTGACTTGAAAGGCTTAGATTTGATTTTGATTTGATCTGAGTTTGATTTTTGAAATTGGTTTTGATTGTTTGAATTTATATTTCATTTATATATGTGAATATAAATGAGAGGATCATGAGAAAATTTCAAGGATTTGAAGGTTTAATCATGATTTAGGTTAAATCCATTAAAGGAATTTAAAGGATTTAAGAGAATTTTTAATTTGAAATTTAATTTTTGAATTGGATTTGATTGATGTATATTTATATTTCATTTATATGTGAGAATATAAATGAGAATATAAATAAGTTTTGAGAAAATCCCATGAATTTGAATGAGTTTGATCATGATTTAGGTTAAATCCATTAAAGGGAATTTAAAGGATTTAAATGAATTTTAAATTGGAATTTAATTTTTGCCTAGATTTAAATGATTTATATTTATATTTCATTTATATGAGAATATAATGAGAATATAAATAAGTTTTGAGAAAATCCCAAGGGTTTGAATAGGTTTGATCAAGATTTTGGTTAAATCCATTAAAGGGAATTTAAAGGATTTAAGGAGAATTTCATGAATTGATTTTGAATTTGGAATTTGATTTGATGGGTTTGAATTTATATTTCATTTATAAATGTGAATATAAATGAGAATATAAATAGATCATGAGAAAATCTCAAAGATTTGAATAGGTTTGAATCATGATTTTGAATAAGTCATTAAGGGAAGCTTAAGGACTTAGTCAAAATTTGGACTTAGGAATTTTTGATGGATTTTGATCATGGGTTTCAATCATAGATTTTAATCATGGAATTCTATCATGAAATTGATTTGAGTTTGGAGAAAATCAAATAGAATTGATTTGGAGTTTGACTTGAAAGAAGGAAAGTGAGGAATGGTTTAAGCTAAGGGTAGGAAATTTTCCTAACACCCCTAAGGCATGACCTATTCCTATGGCTAACTCTTCTAAGTCTTCTAAGGCTAGGTTTGAGTATCCAACTAATCACTAGATGTGTCTTAAGACTAAGGAACTCTTAAAGTTTAAGAGAAGTCCTATGTCTAAGATGGAGGAGTTGAGAGCTCATTCTACAAATGAGGTCAACAATGTGTGAGGATGACGAGATAAAATGGTATGGGAGGGATGATACGGTGGCCTGTTGTTGGTCGAATAATAGGTGGAGGCATAGGGATGGGCGGCTGTGAGTTCCAAGGCATTGACTTGATGTGTTTAAGAGATAATCAGATAGATTTATTATGAAATATGTGCTAATCTTGATGAAATTTTAAGGCGAAAACCTTAATAAAATTGGATGTTTATTCTAGGTAATTTTGATGTTCCAGACACAACAGCGCGGTCTATTTTGTGATCGGAGGTCATTTGGTTTAATTTGGAGATTTATAAGGTCACTTTCTGTTCAAAAATGCGCATTATCTCTTTAGATCGCTTGATGTTCGCATAGACTCATCTGAATTGAGCATGGATAGTATCATTTGATAGATTTCAATATTTCAAAGCTAACGACACAATCAATTTCATGAATGAAGATCATTTGGGCATTATCGTAGTCTCCCAACTTTGATATGTGTGTAACCGCTTTAACAGCTTGGTCTCTTGATTTGTCAACCATCGAATTATGAAAAATATATATTTTGATCAATTTCAATGTTCTAAATGTGATGGAGAAGTCCTTTCATCTATCAGAGATCATTTGAACTAATTTTGGTGATGCCCAATGTATTTCAGTTTTGATTTGCACGATATCGCATCCAAAGCTCATCGAATTTCTCTCATGAGCTCAACTCGACTTATGTAGTATACATTGAGGTCACTAAATGCCCCCAAATAAATTTGATTCGCACATGAAGTGAGTCATGTTTGTTGAAAACTGATTGACCCTTTGAGTTGGCCATGGATCTTGAATCACATCAGTTTCAATTTCAATTTCTTTTGGAGTTTTGATGGAATTCATCATTAGTATGATGCATTGTGTTTAGACTAGCTAAATGATGGGATTGACCGATTTGTCAGGATTGACTTGTTGGATGGATAAGAGTCTCTTTCACCATTTACTCTCTACTTTAATGGGTTTGCTAAAGTTCTTTTTCTTTTGTGTCATTGTAGATTTGGGTTTTCTCTGGCCCTAGCTTCATGCTTGTCGGGTTTGATGGAGGAATTGGTCTGTTTTCTTTGAGTTTTGAAACTCCTTTTATCCTAGCTTTAAGCTTGATGGACTTGATGAAGGATTGCCCTAATTTACCATATTGACTTGTCGCGTAATGTCTACTATGTTTGTTGCTTTGATGGACTTGTTGAAGGGTGCATACATATGACATAGCCTTCTGGCTTATATTAGGTCTATAATGTTGAGTTATCAATCTAGTAATGAGTGCTGTAACCGACTGAATAACCACAAAATCTCTTTAGTTTGGCCATCGGCTTTGTATGAACTATGAAATTGCTTCCTCGGTCCTATGCTTTCTACTTTGATGGACTTGATGAGAAAATTGACTTTGATTTGTGCTTGGTGCTTGATCAGGCTATTTGAAAATAGATTGGGATATCACCTTGTAGGCAATACAAAGATTGATTTGAGGCAGCTCTGGGTTGAGAGTTATTTCCTTAGATTATCTTGGTCTATCGATCAAGTAGAAAGATCTCTTAGATTCTAGTTACTTTTAATCACTAAGCTGAATTTGATTTGAGATTGAACGACTATCATCATTGGACTGATGAGCTCTTTCACTACAGCCTTTTCTTGCGGCTTGTTGAGTGAGGAGAGCATACGTAACTCGACCATTTATGGGCTTGTTGAGTTTGACATTTAGAACCCATCCATATTTTTCCAACTTAGTTGATTGAAGCTTCCGAAATTAGGAGTTCTTCAGACTTGATCTTTGACATTTAATAAATCTTGGAGAGAAACATTTGATATTTTGGGTTGTCTTTTCATGTGTAGAAATTTGTTCTTGTAAGACCTGCAACTTTGACCATAATAGTTATAGATATATTCAAGGATCTTGGCATAAAACTTGATGTCAACTTGAATGTATATACAAGAAGACCCCCATTTCACAGGAGAGGATTGAACAACCTTGATCATAAAAAAAAGCTCCTTGATCATAAAAAAAGCTCATGTCTAACAAAGGGATTAGATTATATAGATTCAAAAAAATATATATATTTTCAAGGCTATTTATATATATATATATATATATATATATATATATATATATATATATATATATATATATATATATATATCTAAGGATCTTGACTTATGATATCAACTCAGATAAATATATAAAAATGCTCTCTATCTAATAGGGGAGCTTTCATAACTTTTAAGAGAATTTGGAATGACTTTGGTCTTATGCTTTGTGCTTTCGGACTTGTTGAAGACTTCCTCTTGAGAGTTTGAAATTTGTATTTTTTTTTTGTTCTGGCTTTATGCCTTGGTGGACTTAATGGAGTTGATGATTTGTTGCTGAGATGAGAATGTCTTCGGCCCTATGCTTTATTCTAGACTTATTGAAGATTCAATCTCAAATTTTGAAATTTGTATTTTCCTCCTGTCATGACTTCGTGCTTTAGTGGACTTGATGGAGTTGATGACTTATTGGCGAGATGAGAATATCTTCAGTCCTATGCTTTGTGCTTTGATGGACCTATTGAAGATTCAATCTTAAAATTTTGTAGTTCATATTTCTTTCTATCATCATTTTATTCCTTGACGGATTTGGCAAAGGAATTCCCTGAATTATCTTAAAGACTTGTCAAGTGATATGAACTTACCTTTTGCCCTAGCTTTCTACTTTTGTGGGCTCATAGAAGGATGCTAGTAGATGACCTAACCCTATGAGCCTATTTTGGGTAAATGGCAAAAAAGTCATCCCCACGCCATGTGACATGTCGATGACATAACTCCCTTAGTTTAGCCTTTGGCTTTGTATGAACATTGGGATGACTTATTTGGTCTCTTGTTTTCTTCTTAGTTGGACTTACTGAAGAAGAGCTTCCTTCAATCTTTGCTTACTTAACAAACTTGTTGAAGGGATTAAAATTTCACATTTGATATTGATACCAAACTCGACTTAGTGCCTTTTTGATTTAGGATATTTTTTCTTGGATTTTTGGAAAATGACCTTACAACTATTATGGATGATCTCCTAGTCTGGGCCACCTAAACTTACCAAGTTGGAGGGATTTGGAGATTTAGATGCTCTTATCTTTGAACTAACGAGGTAGTAGGATCTCTTACTATAGTTTTTGCGGCATGTTGAGTAAGCAAATTTGTCAATGACTCGGCCATATTTGGGCGTGTTGAATCTGATCTTATGCACCCACTTGAGCCATAGATTTGATGTATGAACAGAAGATGTGTCACCAACTTGATTTGTTGTAATTTGCAGACTTAAAAATATCTTTTTTTGGTCGGTAAGACTTTGAAACTTGTGAACTTGAATACATAATTTGAATATGTGTATGGGGATCTCGGCCTTAGGCATGATGTCAACCTAAATGTAATAGAAAGGCCCCCTATTTCATAGGGAAAGCCTAACATTTGCTATAAAATTTAAAAATTCCTCCTGTCTGATAGGGGGATTTTTGGTTCATTTTGGAAATACATTCTTATGTTACAAGAGAATTTCCAAGCAAAACTTACACATGTAATGATAGTAAGGAATAATTGGTATTCTTAGCACTAGGACCAATTCTCCTTCTTAAAAAGTTCGAGGACGCACCATATGATTGAATGCATTCTTGTGATTACATTTTTATGTGTAATAATTTTTTAAATATCGACCATTGATTGGTGGCATTGGTATTTCACCTTTGAAACAACGAGCTTGCAGGCTTCTCTTTGATATACTTTCTCAATGATGAACGGTCTTTCCCAATTAAGCTCAAATTTACTGCCAATTTTATGGTGAGGAATAATTCATTTTCTAGCTAACCAATTCTCCTTCTTGAAAAGCTCAAGGGCGTATTGTATGATCAATGCTTTAGATATCCTTTAGATTTTAAATTTTCTGAGCTTGGAGCCTAACTTTGTCAAGCACATCAAGCTCTTCCATCCATATACGCATTCTCATCTTGGGTAAGATGTTGAATGCTACCGGAAATGTAGTTCAACTTTGAGTGGTATAATTGCTTCAGCCCTAAATACTAGTGCATAAGGAGTGGATTTTATGGGAGTCATGTAGTGCGGTAAGCCCATAAAGCTTCCACAAGCTTGGTATGACACTCCCTTTTATTTATTATAAGGATCTTTTTAAGTTGCTTGACTAGTGTTTTGTTGAAAGCCTCGACCAAGCCATTTGCTCTTAGATTATAAATCAATGAGTATGGCCAATCAATCTTATGTCGATCAATAAATCTATAGATTTTAGTGCTCTTAAAGGTGGACTATTGTTTGAGATAATTATGCACACCACATCTATAGACAATAATGTGGGTGAAGAAGTTGGTCACATGCTTGTCTATGACTTTCTTGAATGGGGCGCTTCAGCCCACTTGGAGAAATAATCAGTGGCTGCTAGGATGAAGTGATGGCTGATAATGGCAGATCAATTGGTCCAATTACATCTATTCCTAACACTCAAATGGCCAAGATGCTATCATTACCATGGACCTGACATTCACGGCATATCTTGGCATGATCGATATAATCTTTTACCATAGATGGCCACCAGTATCCCATTCTTTTAATTTTGGAAGCCATTTTGGGACTAGATTGGTGTGTGTCACATTGTCCTTCATAGATCTCAACAATCACTTTGTTGGCTTCTTCTATTCCCAAGCATCATAGCCACATCTTCTCAAAAGATCTACGATAGAGGGTATTGCAAACATAAGCATATAGTCAAAGCCTTTTCTCGAGCTGTGCAGCCATCGACTTATTGCTTGATAGTTTGTCTTCCTTAAAATAGTCGACGAAGGGTTGTCCCCAATCTTTCTTCTCTTCTACGGTAAGGATTTCATTTTGTGACTTTGACGCTTCCTTAGATTGAGGTCTTTTCTCTTGAATAGTATGAGGCTCATCTTGTTGACTTTAAGAAGTACCTGGTAAGAGAGTGTGAGGACCAATGTGAGTTGCATCTTGCTGACTTACATTTGATGACCTCTCTTCTAGCGAGGACTTTAGGTATACCAGCTCTAGGATCCGATGAGTGCAAACACTAATTAACACATAATCGTTATCGTCCATACTCACCATTTTCTTTGCCAACTTAGCTAAGTCCAGCTATTCTTAGCTCTGGAGACTCGAGTTATAATGACATTTGAGATTTGCTTCATAAGCTCAAGAACTCTCTTGTGATAGTGGGCCAATTCAAACTTGTTGATTTTGTAAAGGCCTAACACTTGATTAATGACAAGCTGAGAATTGCCATAAACTTGTAGATTCTGGACTCCCATAAAGATGGTTTCCTTTTGACCCGCCACTAACACTTCATATTCCGCTTCATTGTTGGTTCAAGGCTTAGTCAATCTATATGAGTGCCTCATTATACCACCTTCTGGCGTGATCAAGATGAGACCAATGCCTGCTCGAGCTTTTGAGAGATTTTAGGGCTGAGTGTATTTGATGAATGAAGCTCTATCAAAATATAATTCCCATATTTATTGCTTTTCCTTTTCATATATATGGATGATCTGCTCTTCAGAAAGCTCATCATTGAGCGATGAATCTATCGGTATAAGGTGTGCATCAAGGAAGACTGCCAAAATTTGCCCCTTCACTAGTTTTTGGGGAATATATGTTATGTCAAATTGTAGTAGAAGAACAACTCATCGTGGCAAGAGACGTCTTATCATCAAGAACTTCAGTGGATCGGTCCTTGAGATGAAAGTAATTTTATGAGATAACATGTAATGATGAAGCTTCTGGACAACAAAGATTAGAGCCAAACAATGCTTCTCGATTAGAGAGTATTGCATTTCCTATTAGCCTTCGATTGATGTAGTATATGGTGTTATTTTCTCTCTCTTTATTATGTTGTGCAAATAATGCATCTAGATATTCTTCTAGTGCCACTGTGTATAAGATGAGGAGCTTTCCTGGGATTGGTGCTGCGAGAATAGGCGGGTTCAAAAAATACTTCTTAATAATGTCAAAAGCCTCTTGATATTCTTTGTCCTATTTGAAAGGAGTATCCTTTTTCATCAGCTTCTTCCTCTTGGACATGAATCTCTGATCGATGCCTCCAATGAATTTCAGGATCGAAGTGTGGAATAGATATTTCTTCAATTGGAGGACTGCGATCGAAGCTGACCTCATCTCAAAGACATGGAGCTGGTTAGTGACTAGATCCCCTAGATGACTCTCCAACGTGTCGACTGTCAGAAATTTTATCACATATAATGCTTCTCTTAGGTACCCATTCTTGACGAGTTTTATTTGTGGTGGATCTCTGGAAGTACAGTTTAGATGTCATGCTATTGTCTTTCTTTAAGGCAGTTTCACTTCGAGGGTTTGGCCTCCAAATTTGCTTACCTTACGACTTTCTGACTCAACTCGTGGTCCAAGTTTCATGCCTCAATGCTCACCATATGAGACTTGGATTGGTTGATATTTTGCTTGGATTGTAGGAGGAGGTCTCCTTGGAGGAGCAGCTCTAGCCTCCCTGATGACAGACCTTGATATTTTCTTTTCATCAGTCCTTTCTGCTTAGCAACTTTGAGGACCCGATGCACTCTTGCATATACAATTTTGAGTTTCCTCACTAGAGAAGTTGGAATCGACATCGGTTCAAAAGGACTGTTTGATTTGACCAGTAGAGCTATTTTGCTTTACCCATCTTAGGCAATCAAACCTATTATGGATTAGAACACTCACTTCTGGTTCCACACCTGGTTGTATAATTTTCTATTTGAACAATGATTATTGAGCATGTAGTTCAACATTTCTCTCTTTAGCTTGTTTTTTAGAAGAAGCTTCGCTACTACTTCTCAAGGCTTAGGCTTCCATATTTATTTTCCTTTTCGGATCTTTGGTGGATTCTGGACATTGGTCCAGTGTCATGCCCGCTACGGTTTGTTTAAAACAATCTTGAGTTCTTACTACCACAGATGATAGCTTTTATAATAGAGAAATTTTTGCTTCTTTAATAATTGACCTTTGATATCTCCTCTTCATAAAACCTTTTTCCTTTAAAACATTTAGGACTCTATGTACTCGAGCAAATAAAATTTTAGTTTCTTCTATAATATTTTATTGGCCGTTGATCCCAAAGATTGCTTAACATCACTAGTGGAGCTATTCCTTTTCACCCATCTCAAAATTTACAAATTTATGAGAGTATGAATACTGAGTTGTAGATGGCCAAGAGAGAGATGAACTTGTAACCTAGAATTCTTTCTTCTCCTCTACATTCTAATTAGTTTTTCTCCGAAAGATGAGGCTTTAGCATCATGTCTTCCTAGTGTAAAAGGTTCAACTAGCATAGTGGTCACATTCACAAGATGACTAAAACTTTCTGCCTAGTGATAATTATTTTCATGACTTGCACCTCAAAATAGCAAAATCTTTTGAATTGAGGCTAGGAACCTCTAGTAGTACATTCTAGTTGTCATCCTCTTGTACAAGTTGGCATGTATAATATGTAGGAGCTGTGTAGAGGATTGTTTACAGTAGCGATGATTGAGAAGTCTACACTACCAAATTGAATGACTCAACATCCTCAATATTGATAACAACAGCTAGATATTGGCTGTGACCTGCTACATGATGAACAATGTATTGATAGAGAGGCAAATTAGTCATAAGAATATGGTTGATTTAAATTTAATTTCATTGAAAATTTTTTTTTCAGTTTTGTATGCTCCACTTATTATTATAGCTTAGATTCTACTAGCCAAAGATGGAAAGAAATCTATCCCTAATGGAGTTGCCAAAATCTATGGGCTCTCAAAAATTCTCCACCCTCTCAATGATATGAGAATGATTAAATTTTAGAAGGCACATGGAATAGATAAGACACTACCAAAGATTTCACCCTCATTTTGTGAATTTAGATCTGGTTCGTTTTTTATAGCAAGCACCTATAGTTAATTACCCTCCCAATGCTAAAGAGAACTTTGATTAAGGTTAATCATTAGATTGCTAAACACGTAATGCATAGTAGCAGCATGTGGAGCTATGAAATTTAGGTTCATGAAATTCATCATTATTTTACTTAAGGTGGATGGTTTGTGTTGACCTCACTTTTAGATTAAGTCTTCAACCTCCTCATCATAGATCTAGGACTCTTATGACAAAGAGCTCCTTAGTCTTAAGATTTCTAGTGAACACTTAACCCAAGAGAGACTTAGGGGTTAGCCAGGGTAGGTCTTGAAGGATTTAGGGAGACTTGCCCATCCTGGGCCTAAACCCAACCTATGTTTAACTTCTCAAACCAAACCTCAAATGCAATAATCAATCCAAATCAAAATTTTAAACCAAATGATTGAAACCCATAATCAAATCCAAAATCAAAATCTATCATAAGCCCTATGATTTTATCCTATGGACTTAGCCTTAGTCAAATTTGAATCAATCCAAATTTAATTTATTTTCTCCAAGACCAAACCAAACCTCAAATTTAATTCGTGTGCCAAATCCAAATCCAAACCCCAAAACAAATGATTGAAACCCATAATCAAATCCAAAATCAAAATCCTTTTTAAAGCCTTATGATTGAATTCCATAGACTTAGTCAAATCTCTACCCAATTCAACCCAAATTTGATTGATATCTCATGAATAATTTATATCTTTATTTAAAATCACAAATATAAATGAGATATAAACTTAACTAGCCAAAACTAAGTCAAACTAAATCCAAATCCAATCAAAGCCCTTCTTGAGCCATATGAACCTACCTCCATGAGCTTAGCCAAATCTCATGAAAATCAACCCAAACTCAATTGATTTTTTTATAAATCAATTATTTGAACATTTACATTCACAAATATAAATGAAACTCCCATCCCAATGATCAAAACTAAATCAAACTAGATCAATTCCCTACTTAAGCCCTATTGACCTACCTCCACGGGCTTAGTCAAATTTGCTTCAAAGTCACTCCAAACTCAAGTGTTTTCTTATAAATTATTTGTATCTTCATTTATATTCACAAATATAAATGAAATTCACATGACCAAAACCAAGTCCAAAATCAAGTCAAAACCCAATTCAAGCCCTTTAAGCCAATTCTTTGAACTTGGTCAAATCCTATCCAAATCAAGTCAAAACAAATGGATTTTCTCTTGAATAAATCACCCATTCAATCATATATCCAAATATAAATGAAACCTACAATCATTAAGCCAAATTCAAGTCAACCCAAGTCAAGCTCGAGTTAGCCTTTTTGACTTGAAAATTCCAAATGAACCAAAACCTATCATAACCCAAATTAATTGCAATTGGATTTATATTTCAATCCTAAACTCATATATAAATCTAACTAAATCTTAGTCAAACCAAAACAAAGCCAATTGACCCATTTAGGTCCACTTGATCCAAAGTGGCCTAAAAGACCTTTTGAGCCAAGTTCTAATCCAACCCAAATTGGATTGAACAAATCCCATCCAAGCCTCATATCATGATCAACAATCACCCTAGAGTGATCAATTGCCTTGAGTTGGGTCAAACCAAGTCAACTTGGTCATTTGACCAAGTCAACCCTTAGTCCAAATGAAACCCAAACTAGCCAAAACTCACCATACATCAAATTGATTGAAACAATTGATTCACACCAACCCATAATCAAGGTTTGAACATGACTTGATCATCAATTAAGCCAAACCAAATCCAATTAGCCATTTGACCCAAGTTGACCCAAATTGACCTAAAAGGCTAAAATGGGTCAAATCATGATCTAACCCAAATTGATTGCAACCAATGACTCAATTTCATCCCAAATCCATTGTTGAACTTGACCAAAGCCTCAATTTGACCAATTGGACCCAATCTATGCCAATTGATCAACCTAGCCCAAATTGGCCTAAAAGGTCAAATTGGCCAAAATCTAAATTAAATCCAAATTGATTCAAACCAAAGCCTACAATCATTTTCAGTTAACCAATTGAACATGAACTAACTCCCAACCCAAGCAAATTTCACCAATTTGGTCAAATTGGTCAACTTAGCCCATTTGACCTATATGAATCCAAATGAGCCAAAATCAAACCTAAGCCAAATTGATTGAAACCACTTGAACCAAAATACTTCAAAATCATCATTTAAACCTAACCCAAGCTTTGGTTTGAACCAATTTGACCAATTGGTCAACCTAACCCAAATTGAACCCATATGACCAAATTGAGCCAAAAACCAATAAAACCAACCCATGAGGCTTTGGGAGCTAACCAAACTCGACCCAAAACCCATCCTAAGTCAGCCCAAAATCAAGCCAAACCCAATTGGAGCCAAACCCAAGGAAAATCTCCCTTGGATATGCATCCCCATGTGAGATTTTGCCAAAGTTGGCAAAGTCCACTCTCCTCTCATCCTTGGCCCTCACTCACCCACTTTGGGGTCACCCACCTAGCCCACCCTAAGTGGGCTAGGTTGGCCATGGACCAAAGGGAGGTGAGTTACCAACTGAGCACCCAAAGGATCAAGGGAGAGCCATCAGCCCATATCAAGCCTTGAGCCACCTCCCAAGCACTCCTCCAATCAAACTGAGCCACATGGAGATGATGATACCACTGTGATGATTGGTCACAAAAATAGAGATAATCCTGTTCATCCACCTCAGTAAATTGAGGGATATACTTCCTTAATTTAAACCTAAAATAGATGCATTCGATTCATCTGAGCTCTCAAGAATGAAACAAAATGCCCTAAGCAATCCCAGAGCATTTCCAAGCCTTCCCCACTTCAGATTTCCTCTTTTCGTGTGAAACCAAAATAGGGAGCTCAATCTCGATTCCAACTCCCTCATCTCTCAACCAAAATCAAATTCCTTCTACACACACCTTCCATGCACGTCATCAAAGCCACACAAGTCATTTCCTAAGCTCCAAAGCCACCAAAGGATAGACTTAGAACAAACCTGAAGCTCTAAAGCTCGATCCTTGGCCTTCTAAGTAATCTGGGTGGAACCAATCCAATTGATGCTCAATTGGGCTTTGTCTTAACTAGACGAAGCTTCCTCAAGCATTCGAACCACTGATCTTAGCTCCAGTGAGGTATTTTAATTAAATTCAAGCTTTAGCTTAAAATGGGTTGGAGATTTTTGAAGAAAAGTTGCATGTGAGCTGATCTAATTGTTGGATCTTCATGGATCCCTCGTGCAAAGGTGTGGATTGATTTTGGAGTGAATCCAACCTTGGGTGAGCTCAGATTGAGCAATCCATGGCAGACAGGCTCCGTCATTTATCGCTCGTAAGAAGATAGATCATGGGTCGTTCGGTCCACATGATTAGAACAGATGGATCTTATCAGATCATGCTAGATCCATTGATTCTAGCCATTATTAACTGCAGGTTTGATCTGCGCTGTCTGATCCAAGATCGGACGATGGAGATCAATATCGCGTCCCGCTGCCAACTGAGTCAGTCGCTAATGTAATAACTTAAATAGCCAATCTTGTAATGCCACATGGAAAGTGCGCGCACGTGCCATGTACCAATGGATTAGAATTTAATTATTTTGGTTTTAAACTTCCATAATTCATAACTAATTGTAGAAAAACCTTTAAAAATATATATATAAACTTAGGCTCATTTTAAAGGTATTTCAGAGAGGAATACATTAAAATTACCCTTAATTGATTTTGAATAGTAATTTTGGCTTAATTAAAAAATTAATTAACCTAATTACTCTCTAATTAATCATCCAAATGGTTTTAATTTCTTTGAGGTCGCTTAGGGGGATGACCTATGCCCCCTCCATGTTTCTTGAAATTTATTGGTTGATTAATTGGGAAAATTGATTGATTAAGCCTTAATTACTCTTAAGTTAATTAAGTGATAATTAAGCATGGGAACAGTAAATTAACTAATTAATTAGACTGATTTGGCATTGATTAACAGTGTGGAGGTTTAGGGAATGTGAATGGAAAATTTTTCCTTATCTTTTCCCTAAATTTCTTTTACTTTTCAAAAGTAATTAATTACTTAATTAGCTTAATTAAATTTTAAAATGGATCTGATTTTCCTTGCTTGATTTATGGGTAGGTCTTTAGGTGTTTAATAGCCTAAAGGGGTTTAATGAAATTATGGTTCACTCACATATATGAGAAAACCATAAAAGTAATTAATGGAGTTCCTTAAGCTTAATTAATGATTGTGAGCAAACTGCATTAGGCCATATTATTTCATAGGACCATTGCCATTTACTTTTCAATTTATTTGCATATTTCATTGGCTCATAATCATTTGATTAATTACCTTAAGAAGACATAGGTAAGGGTTTAATTAATTGATTTAATTCAAGCTTTAACCTAATTAATCCATAAAATCAATCAACTTACCTTCTCATTAAATCAATTAACTCACACATGGGGAATGTAATTAGAATTAACAAACCTCCTCTCATATTTCTTAAATCAAATCAAACATTAAATTGAAAATGATGTTAAGAAGCTATGGTTTTTTTTTTAAATGAGCTTATTTGGTATGATTATCCTTAAGAATTAATTGAATATAATGAAATTATATTCTTATGTCTCTTTATTTCCTTTTAATCATATTAAATATTGTATATCACTTGTAATCATGCATACATCTTTTTCAAAAATCAATAAAATGAAATGATTTCCTATATGTCAAGCTTGTATGTGTTGATTTAAATTAAAATATGTGTGGTTATTATCATTATTAAATCAAAGTTATTTTCAAAAGTATGTAAATCAATCATAACATATGGACTGACGACAATTATAAGTATTCATAAGCTTGCATGTGCCTATAGCTTAGAACATGTGATATGGAGTTCTCTTTCTTTAATCTTTATGGATTCACATAAAAATGTGAATATTAACAAGTATATAGTTCATTTGAAAATGACACAACATTTGTTTGGATTCATTCTTATGTATCTTCATGTTAGAATTTAGATAGAACTTTAGCTCACATGTATAAATAATTCAATTAAATCAAAACATAACTTTTGCATGATTTGCATTCTTGTAGTCATTTGTACATTCATGTGTATTTAAGAATAGTGGGTATATCTAGTCTGGACATTCCGGGGATGCACGGCTTTAAGTAGCCCCAAGGAAGATCTTTGCCTCACTCCCCTGGTTAACAATGTCAAAGTACTTGCTTAGAACTTTTCTATACTTATATGTGCATTTAGCTAATGAATGAAAATCACCTTTTTAGTTAAAAAGAAATACAACTTTTACAAGATTTCCATTCTTTTAGTCACTTGTACATTCATGTGTACTTAAGAATAATGGGTATATCCAGTCTAGATATTATGGGGACGCACAGCTTTAAGTAGCCCCAAGGAGGTCTTGACCTCACTCCCCTAGTTAACAATGGTGAAGTACTTGCTTAACACTTTTTTTACATTGAATGTGCATTTATCTAATGAGTGAAAACCCCATATTTCTACAAAGTACTTGTATGCATCTTTCTTTTAAAAGTGTGCTAAAAGAAATACATATATATTGCATGTATAGTTGTACTTAGGATTTAATATCATATGCATGTTACATATGATGGAAATAAATGAATGAACATGTGTCATGTGATAGTAATTCATTCCAATTAATCTTAAGATGCCTTTCTTATTGAATAAGATCATTTAAAGTGAACCTAAACTTAGGACTAATTTTAAAATGTGTAATAAGCCATTCACTAAAGAGAATTAATTAACATACTTTAGAAGTGACTTAAGGTAGGGATGAAAGAGAGTAATCTCTTTTTCTTCTATTTATAAGACTTAGTTAAGTGTTAATCAAATAAAATAAAAGAAAACACTAAGTAAAATTCTCAAATCATTTAAACCACTTAAATTGAAACCAACCTCTTATGATTAAATACCCTTTCACATTTAGAAAGCCATAACCTTAATGCCTAGTTAGAACATACCACACAAGCTTCAACACACACATTAGAACTAAGTCACCATTTCTAACTTTATGTCAGGGCGGTGCATGGTATGATGTATATTTTATTTTGTGATATATTATTTTAGACGGATGTTAGGTGTATATTTTCATATGGGCTATTAGTCGCTATTAGCCTAATCATATTTTCTGGAGATGCTAAGGGGCCTCTTAAAATAAATATAATTACTCTCTTGTGCTTAAGCTCCTAAGCATAATCTAAATTAGGACAGGTGGGATTGGTTACCCATGTGCAGGGTGCTAAGTCCAAATTATAAATATAACTGCTTGAGATTGAATGGTGTGTTTAGCTAATACTTATTTTGCAGGTGTAGTTAGATTTTATTTTTCTATTTTTAATGTAATTTTGCATTAGGAATTAGGATTAATGTTATAGGGGATTGGAATGAGCAATGGCTAGAAGGTTTTGTCCTGGGAGGTCCTATGATGCCTTTGAAGCGAGCATATCCAAATCAAAGAAGACATGAAGACATGAAGTATGAAAAAAAGAAGACCCCCCAGAACACTTATTAATTTATAAATTATAATTATTCTTTTATACTCCGGGTTGTATAAGAATAGAGCTCAGCTACCCACTTTTTTTTTTCTGCAAACCCAACAACATCGACCTTTTATTCTTTTGTGTTAGCTATAAAATTGTTTGATATTTTATTTAGCTTGCGCAATAAAATTGGCATGCATTTTTATAGTTTCTTTATGAATGATGATTTAATGTGTGGCCTAGATGTGATTAGGCTCTTAGGGAAAAATAAATTTTCTACTCCAACTATAACTCATAATTAAAATTTTCTATAACTCATAACCCCACATAAAGCCTAGGCATTCATATTGTTTCACTCTTGCTAAGAGCTTAGGGTTGTATGCTAATTTTAACAACCCCCTTAGCTGAATGTTGTATGCATAATATTATGTATTCATATTATCTCACTCTTACTAAGAGTGGGTTTCTATCTTTGCACGATAGGGGAAGACTTGACCTTTGAGGGTCTCCTCTATGATGGAAAACACCTCTTTCTCTCTGATTTAGCCCATAATTTATTTTTATCATGCATTTAGACATATGAAAAATCCTATAGCCTTTGTCGAAATGAAGTGTCAAAATTAAATAAAAATTGAAAAGATTTGCATTAGACTAAGTCATTACTCATACCACTCATGCTCTAGTCTCTTAGGGAGTGGGTTCAAGAACTTTAGTTTCTTTCTAAATAATAATAGCCCAATTATCTTGCAAAATTAGATGACTTGCCAACATGATTTTAAAAGCATAGGAGGAGTTAGCTAGCTACCACTCTAGGAAGTTATAAGTCCAACAGTCGGGTGATTTACTCTCTCTTGTGGAGGTAAACCATATGCACATTTTCTCTTAGATTTAGGTCATGCTTTAGCTCTTGCTAAAGCTCTCTAGATTTGGGATCTGAAGTTACTATTTTCTTTGGTTTGCAAGCATAAATTCTCATCTCTTAGGCATTTTCACAATCTTGTTTTGATAGATTATAAGCCCTATTAATCTAATAATATTTTAACTCAAATAAAATATTCTCCTACTTTGAAATTTATAAAGCTCAACCATATGATAGATTGAAATGCTCACTAGGCCTCCTAGTATCATAAACATTTCCTACTTATTCCCTTTGGCTTCCAAAATAAGTCTCTCCTTTTGAACTATCCCATTTGATTTTTTTCAAACATAACCAATTTGTTGATAGTCTTACCCTCAAAATCTTTGGAGATAATAATTGTCTACTTTAATCAAGAGTATTCTAAGGAACTCACCTTCCTTATGATGTAGTTAACTATGGGGGCTTGCCTCCATAGGAAACTTTAGAACCCAGTTTAATATAAACACTATTTTATTCATCCATGTAAAGTACGGGAAAAAAATCTATGGTATATTCGAAGACCCATCATGCATTAGGAGTCCTTATTAAGTGATTAGATCTATTAAAGGGTGATGTCTCTATATTTCAAGATAGTACATCATATTTTAATGTCATACTCGATCACTTCAATAAGTGCTCCCTCAGATCTGCATGGTGTCCCCTAAAAGTCTGACTCAACACAGATTATTCCAAGCACGGTTGGCATATCTAAGATGTGTCATTTTCAACCTATCAGGGAGATGCCAGCCATTCCCAGCACTTGTCAAAAAAGATGTCAAGTTCAAGTGGGATGATAAGTGCCAGCATACCTTCAAAGACATCATGCACTACCTGATGATGTTGCCAATTCTAGCAGCCCCTATCCTAGGCAAGTCATTGATCCTCGATACTGCAACATTAAATGACTCCCTTGGCACTTTGTTGGTCCAAGCCAATGACGAAGGGAAAGAGAACACCCTCTACTATCTCAGCAGTCTCTTAATCTTTGCTGAGATGAATTATCCACCTATTGAAAAGCTTTGCCTAGCTTTAATCTTTGCATCCCAAAAGCTGCGGCACTACATCCTTTCTCATAAGGTGAACTTGATCTCTAGAATCAACCCACTGTAATATCTCATGACACGACCGACGCTATCCGGACAATTAGTGTGATGGTCCATGACTTTGTTACAATTTGGCATTACTTTCATACCCCTCCATGCGGTGAAAGGACAAGCACTAACAGATTTCTTAGCAACACACTTACTTCATGTTGATTCTCTGCTTAATGATGACCTCCCCGATGAATAAATCATGAACTTATGGGGCACTAGCATTCACCATTGGGAGATGTATTTGATGGTGCGGCTTCCTTTCAAAAGGGAGAAGAACTACGATCTACTCTCCCAAGAAAGGTAGGGGTACGAATAGTTCTCCTAACTCCAGACCGTGATATGATGAGATTCTCATATCATTTGTCCAATCCATGCACCAACAATAAAACCGAATATGAGGCTCTAATTGTCAGTCTAGAGTTAGCCATTTCCCTAAGCATCCATAATATCAACATCTTCAGTGATTATCAGTTAGTTATCAACCAAATCATTGGGTCTTATAAAGTTCTAAAGCCTAAGATCAATCACTACCACAAGTACACTATGGAGTTGTTAGCCCAAATCTTAGAGGTCATAAATTACAAGATTTCTCGAGGAGAGAATGCCATAGCAGATGCTTCAGCCAAGCTTGTCAAAGAGTTTGCATGTCCAGAAGATGAGTCCATACGATTAAGGGTCAAAAATAGACAAGTTTTATCCCTTATTGATGTTGAACTCATCGAGAGACTCTCTCTTAAAGGGCAGGTTACCATTGCCAAAAAGGATAATGAGTCAGATTGGAGGCAACCATTCATGGATTATCTAAATATAGACAAACTACCTCAAGAGAAGTCACTAGCCCATCAGATAAAATAGAGAGCCCTTTCCTACGCTTTCGTGGATGGCACCTTGTTGTCCTTTAATCATATGTGGTTATATTATTTGGAAAAATGCAAAGCCCGTAAGATCGTGATTAAGGTACACTCAGATTTATGCAGAGCACACCAATCTGGTCCGAAGATGAAAGCCAAGATCAAGAGACTATTATATTACTGGCCATCGATGATCACAAATTGGATGGATATTGCTAGGCAATGTCACAAATATCAAGTGCACGGTGTGGTCCTACACCAACCGTCCAATATTCTACACATTACATTGGCCTCATGGCCATTTGAGTGTTGGGGTACCGACATAGTGGGTTCGATTGATCCTCCTTCCTCTAAGGGTCATCGGTTCATCCTCACTACCACCGACTACATTCCAAGTGGGCAGAGGTGATCCCACTCAGAGAGGTCACAACTCATCATGTGCTCCAATTTTTCAAGATTCATATCATATATAGGTTCGGGGTGCCTTGATGAATTATATCTGATAATGATACTGCATTCAAAAGCACTAAGATCAACAGCTTTGCCCAGAGACACAGCATAGACTGGAGATATTCTACCATCTATTATCCGAGGGAAGATGACTTAGTAGAAGCCTTCAACAAAACTCTCATCCATATATTAAAGAAGACACTCAATGATAATAAGTGACAGTGGCATGAGCAATTAGTTGAAGCCTTGTAGGCTTATTGCACCACATGTAGAACTCCAACCCAATCCACCCCTTTCTCTTTAGTGTATGGATCTGAAGTCATCCTACCATTAAAAGTCCAACTTCCATCACTAAGGATAACTATAAGTAGCAAGATCACAATAGAGCAGAACGCTAAGTTGCGGTTAGAAGAGCTCGAAGGTTTGGAGGAGAAATGTCGATAGGCTTGCTAGAACCTCGAGTTGTACACAACCAAAATGATTCAAGCTCATAACAAGTTGGTTCCTCCTAGAGCTTGTTTTAGTTCTAAGGAGACCAATTATTGCTCGTTGCAAGATGAGAGGCAAGTTTGAACCCACTTGGGAAGGCCCTTTTGTAATAGAGAAGGCCTACTAAAGAAGATCTTATTAGCTCATAAATCATATGAGAGAGCACCCAATTCTTTCAATCAATAGGCTCTACCTAAAGAAATATTATCCATAAATCTTATTTGAAAATAATTATCAATGAAAATTTCATCTCTTCCATGTTAAGAAACATCTTTGTTTGTGAATCTACCGCGATGTGTTTAGGATAGGTGTAAGGAACCCGAGGAGCATCCTATCCTTTATCAACATAACACAAACACAAACTACACACAACCACATGTAAAATAAACACATATTTTTCGTCTTAGGCTACTTCGAGTTGGGATAAAGTCCCCAACGACACTCACTGAGTAACTGCTCTAGGTTGGGCTGACATCCTACCCTACTAGTGTGTCACCCCAATGGTTCCTTATTTAGGAGGATGTAGGTCTACAAGCTTTCCTCCTGACTTGACCATAGCAAACTAACAAGTGCCTTGTTAGTTTGGTAGGCCTTACAGCACTATCAATAAGCTACCCCATGTCGACTTTGTTTAAGAAAGATGTACATCTACACACTTTCTTCTTGAACTAGCCATCATGCGCTGATTGGGTCGAGTATATTTGAGGCTTCGGGTAAGTCCCCCAGTGGCTCCATTCCTCCTAGCTACTTCAAGTTTGGATCTAGTTCTATAATGAGACTCAGTAGTTGCCCCTAGGTCGATAGAATCTATCCCACCATGACGACTATCCGGTGATCATTTCCATGTGATGATGTAAGTCTACAAGCCTTCTTCATTGATAATCGCATAAGATAGGCACCTTAGGTTGGTTGGTCCTCGCTATGCTAACAGCAACCCACTCGATAGAAACACCACTCATGGTAGATGTAAGTCTACAAGCTTTCTCCTTGAGTTGGCCACATTACACCTATAGGCTTTCTTTTATAGGGTCCAAGATAGAGTCCCTAGAGGCACCTTCCCTATGGGCACTCTATTTGGACCACGTCCTTTGCAACCCCATTTAGACACTACCCAGGTTACTCTTGGATTGGATAATCCCCCTTTCCTAGTAGCCACCCTCGTGGTTGGAGAACTTGTCTTGCGGATATGCAGATTCTCCCTTGGTTTAATAAGTATGAGATAGGACTAGGCTGATATAAGCTCCTTCTCAGTGTGGTCCCTCGCACACCAACAGGGTCCATGCAAACATATAAACAAAAAATATATATATTTGCTTGTGGATTAAGATGACACCCCCAGTGATACCTTTTCCCAAGCAGGCATCCTATCTTTAAGGTAGTGTCAGCAAAACTCCGTATAGGAATCACATGACTAATCTTGAGTTGAGATAAGTCCCCAATGACACTCTCTCAGTAGTCACCCATAGGTTAGGTTCGACTTATTGTGCCACCAACTGGTCACCCCGGTGGTCATCCTTGCTTTCAAAGATGTAAGTCTACTACGCATTCTCTCCAACATGACCATTGCACATCGACGGGCAGCCCTTGGTCAGGTTCGATTTGTTGTGCTACCAATCGATCACCCCAGCGGCTATTCATTACTTTGGAAGATGTAAGCCTATACAATTTCTCCCTAGCACAGTCGTTGCCCATTGAAAGACACCCCTTAGGTTGGTTAGCTCTACCCCGCGCTCGGTAGACTTTTCCTTTGGATTTGTAAATCTAAGATAGGACATGGCTGATATAGCCCCTTCTTAGTGGATCCATCGCACACTGACAGGGTCCATTTAATTAAAATAAAATTAATCTTGATTATTTTTGAGTTGATATGAGTCCACAGCGGCATTCACTCAGTAGTCACCCTAGGTCGAATTTGATTTGTTGTGCTACTAGCAGATCACCCCAACGGTTCATTATTTAGGAGGATTTAAGTCTATAAGCTTTCTTCCATACTTGACTATTGCACACCGAAAGGCAAGCCTTTGATTGTTTAGTCCTACCTTGTTGCTGGTACTTTGGTCACATATTTAGTCGATGCACTTTTTGCATGAGACCCACTTGATGCAAATGAAAAGAATAATTGTAGTATCTATGATCAGCAAGAGGCCATCAAAGCTATGTTGATGGCAGCATTGATATGAATAGACGGTCCCCTTCATTATTATTTATATAATCTCATGTACTTTCTCTCAAAGTGTCTGGAATACATGTTTCTTTTAATATGATCAACATATTGCATAATTTATAACCTATCTTTGATTTTCCTTGATTATGATTTTTATAAGAGCTCTCTTATGTAACACATAGTGTCGAAAATCATTTAGACTCTATGATGTATACTTCATTTGATATAATATGCTATGTGATTCTCTATGTTTAAGGTTATTTATTTTTCTTTCATATGATTCCCAAAAATTCTATGAATTTATATGCGACTCTCCATAATCATTAGCTTATGATTCAATTTACACATTGTTGGTGTTTAGCATAGTGATGTGATGTGGCAGGGTAACTTGCATAGCAATAAGTGCATGGAATGATTGAGCAAACCATATAGACACTTATGATTTTGCATGTTTAATAATTCTGCATATCTTTTGATTTCATATGTCTATTATTCATTTTATCGCATGATGAAGGATTGAAGCTATGATTAAGAATATTGTTTATTATTATTCTATCACTTTTATGAATGTCGCATATTATATGAGATGTTTGCTTGAAGCTATTAGTAAAAATAAATAATAATTACACATAAATGTATATTAAATCATAGTTTCATATATGAGTGAGTTGACAAACCCTATTTGAATAAATTAAACAGGAACTAGTGTTGTCCATTTTGGGAAGATAATGATGTAGTCTAATAAAGCATATAATTATTGATATAATGTGTGATGTATCATGAAGATTTATATGTTTTTTAGTTCCAATAAAATGATATTAACTAATGATTATCTGATTTCAAGAAACTTAATGAACAATTTGACATTATTTGATATGATCTATGCATGATTATTATAACATTACTTTGATCCTAAATCATGTTCTATATATGATTCTGTTTCTATATATTCTTAAAGATTTGAGTATGATATAAATTTAAAATGCATATCAATAAATTACTATTTAGTATTTGATTATACATGATTTCATTGAAATATGTATGATCTTATTGATACCCATTATGTTATCTATTATATTGATAAGCGATTAGTTAATTTATTCTAACATAACCTTTAACTAATTAATAGAGAACTAGTTTTATACATGATATTGTAGGTTACATTGTCATAGAATGATCATGCCTATGACATGGTATTAATTTATGCTTAAGGATATGTTGTATTAAGTGTTATGATTTTAAAGCATGTGATATAAGCTCAAGCATTAAATCATTAGGCCAATTTTTGTGTCTCTTTTATTTATTATACTTAACATATACACGACATATTTGCATATATAGTATGATTAAAGTCATGAATTTATGCATTTCGTCTCTTAAATTTTGCATTGAATTCTCTTGCAATATATTTGTGCACCATGATCAACCTATTACATGTGTGTATTGTTTGTTTTAAACAAGAAACTGAATATTATTAAAAGGTGATTATACTTCGAATATGTATTAATTAGTTGATTGTAGCATGATTTGTTTTAGTGGATATTATACATATGTTGGTAAAAATGGTGTTATTTATATATAGTTCCTATTTATTTTAGGTTGCAAAATAATTATTGATGTCACCCTCATGGATAATGATAATGTATGATTTCTTTCTATAAATTATATAAAATTTATTTAAATAGTTTGGTCGTTGTATAAAACTAAGTAATCAATGTATATGAATTCTTTTGGACTATTAACAATACAATCTTATAAATAAAATATATTGATATTTTAACTATTATTTATATTTTTTATTAATTTAATGGCTATATGTTGCATATGTAAATTAGAAGTTTAATCTCTAACATATTTTGGTTTTATAAGAATTTGTTATGATATAATATGAATATGATTTTACATGAATGTATTGAGGTTCTCTTCTTAGTATCACTCCTTAGTTGATGTGATATGTCAATATGTAGGGTTTTTATTAGGTTAGGGCAAAAAGTCGTATTAGAATAATGGTAAGATTAATGAAACATGGTAGTTTACTAGAGTTTTGGATGAGAATTATGAGTTGGAAGAATAGATTAGAAAGATAAAACTTAATATATAGTGTAACCATATGTTGATATTTAGATTTATAGTTGAGATTGAATAAGTATCAACCTTTATACTACATGTTATGAGTAGATTTCATTTTATGATATCATTTGATGCAATGTCATTGATTCATTGATTTTGCAATGTCATTGATTCATTGATTTTGCAATGACATTGATTATGTGACTAATATGATATGGTGTTTAAGTATAGTTATGTATCATATTAAGAAACAT
>CM038221.1:179915739-180025739 GCA_021442155.1 Cymbidium sinense | reverse complement strand
AAAGATTTGCAGATCCGGCGGCAAAGAAGGCATTTCGATTTAGATTATAGTTTAAAATATTACTTGTACTTAGCTTACATGTTGAGTTTTTATAATTCTCTCAATTTGATTATGTTCAATCTACATCACTTTTGACAAGTTATGTCGATTTCAGTATTTATTATTTTAGCCCTACTCATGCTTATTAGCTAACATAGTAATCACCTCCATATTTGTATAAGAGTTATTAAACCCAATTTGGATTCATCCTTAGACTTTAAGTTTATTGCAAGTTTGTTATGAGTTTAGTATTAATCTCTCCAAATTCCAATTAAAGCTCATTTAGTTTTGAGGAATTTATAAGAAAAGATAACTCACTCATTACTTCAATTTAAGCCATAGAGAATCACAATTAGAGTTTGTGAGTTTAATATTAGCCTCCCCAAATTTTACTTGCATTTTATATGACTATTCTATTCTTTTCAAAATTTTCTTTAAGTACTCTCCCCCTATTTCTCTTTGATTTAACATTTATCTTCATATTTATCATATATTCTTTTGTTTGACTTAAATTTAGGTAATTTCCATTTGAATTTATTTAAGTCTTGAATTTTAGTCTAAATTTTATTCCTCGACATCATCCCGTGTGCAACATCGATTTGGCATACTGGTATGCCCTCTTGGCGTAAGCGGTCTTGCGACACGTGACACCATCTGTCACACCCTCTTTGACGATGAGGCCTTCAAACCTGAAAGAAGGCAAATGCAATATATATTCATTTCCCCCAATTTTTTTCTAAGTCTAGAAATTAGAAAAAATTTTGACAGCATTTCATCTTCGTCTAGAGGGAGCGACATCTAACAGATGTTGGCTTACTCGATACGCCCTCTTAAGCATAGCGAGCAGTGTCTTGCGACACCACAGCTGGTTTTTCATCTCGTCGTGCCCTCTTGAGCACGACACGGCCTTCAAACCTGCAAAGAAATACAATCATGTATATACATCCATATTCACATATCACACATGTTCTGATTCATTTTTTTGCGCGCTATAAAGATCGGCTAAGAGATGGGGTTGGATATGCAATTGAGAATGTAATGCAATGAGTGCAACGCCAAAAATCGAAAGAACAACCAGCCTCTTGACGGTGTTACTTCATCCGATTGCGGTGAAGCGAAGATTGGAAAGGTAATGCAAGAAATGAGACTCCGAAAACTGAAAGAAGAACCCACCTCTTGACGGTGTTCTTCCCCCGATTACGATGAAGCGAAGATTGGAGAGGTGATGCAAGGAATGCGATGCTGGAAACCAAAGAAGAACGCCTCTTTGTTGTTTCTTCCTCGATTGGTGAGGAGAAAATTGGAAATGAAGGTTTAGCTAGGAGGTTCTAAGCGAGTTGATTAGTGGAATTCAAATTGGGAATTTACATAAATTGAAGCGCATGAAGGAAGGGAAGAAAGGTAATCTACAACAGCTTATATTGTTCCAAATGAGTTGGGGATCTTCCTTAACACCATGAAAAAAATACTCGATGTTCACCACAAGAAGGTAGAAGAAATCCTAAAGTATTCTACCTCATTTTCCACACTTGCAAATGAAAATGAAAACTTTGGAGAAGGACTAATGAACTCACTATCATGTTAAGGAGTTTTTTTGACTTAAAACCCAACACACAGTAGAATATATCCGAAAATGAAACCCGAGAATTCTATGGACATGAAATCCATGAGTCATTTAAGATATTTGAATGTTGGCTACAACATCGAGAAACTAACAAAAATAAGGCAAAATTTTAAATTGATGCGGTTAAAATGTGAATTAGCTAATTAAGTATAAAAAAAATTTAAGAATAGGTATAATTCTATGGTAAGCCCTCCGTTCGACGTGGCGTGGTAATCACGATGAAAGAGTGGCCGCCCCTAATTGGGTGGCTTCATTTGAAGCCTCATTGATTAGGCTGATTCAGGGCTGTAATTGAGCCCTATCATTAGGTCGATCGATCTATCTCCTCGGTTTTCGATTCCTCCCGAAACTCCGCTCTCGCGTATCAGGAACTCCGACCAGCCAGTGCGGTCCTCCCCCTCTTGGAACTTCCCACCGGCGTAGATCGACAGCTTGCATTGGCGTCTTGTCCGGGTATTCGATAGAAACTTTTAGTTTTCGCATTCACTTTGTGATGTTTAACTACTTCCTCTCTCATTTACCGGCCGTTGGAAGTCAACTTTAAGATGATTCTGCGACTCCATTTCGGTTGAGGAAAATTCCCTTTGGCGGATTCTACATTTTTTACATCCACAATTCTTTAAACACACATAAATCACTTTATTTATCAATTTATTTTGTTAAGTAAAAAGTAGTATTAATTAGGGTGTCGGTTAATATAAAATTCTCATTATTCATATAACTTTTTTTGCAAGATGAATAGAGAATTTGTTTACGATTCTTTTCTATGGCGGCGAGTATCGATGGCGATTGTCAAGTTATATGGTCAATCGTCGTTAAGGTTTTGCGTCCACAAACCTTCGGAATTGAAAACAATTACGATGAAGCTTGCACATTGATCCGGGCGCCTCTCACTCAACAGGTTGTTATCCGTGGGTATTTATAAGTCGTCATATCGCGATGGCGTTTCTTACACTTAAGCTTCCGTCGATGTTGGTGTTGTATCGAAGTGGAAGATGTTAATATTGCATCCACATCACGTCTGAAACGGTAGATATACGCTAACACATACCGAGATTTCATCGCAAGAACATCCGATACAACGCATTCGATGAGTTTATTCCCGTGGTAGTATATCGTCATAATTTATCGATTATACTTGTAACAATTAATATGATAATTAGTTCTTGAACTTATAAGTTATGTGGCGGTGATGATCGCTACGCTTGGATGAACCGTATGTGCTGAGAGTCGCGGTTGGAGATGAGTATCGGATATGAGTAGTGGCTCAAGTAGTAATTACGGCAGTATTAGTGATGATGACTTGGTCGGGTTAGAAACCTTGTGAGAATATACAATCATATAAAATCACTCATTTCACAATATTGGCGGTGAGTCATATGTTGTCCAGCGTATGTCGGATGTGTAAAACTACGAGTGGGACAACGATGTTTACTTTGCCCATCTAAGCGCCTTTAAATGATGAAATTGAAATTCCAAATGACATTGCCGAAGGTATGTGTTTTGCAAGTAAATGGAGTATGCAATTTGCTATTGTCGGGTGGTCCATAGTAAATAATGTTCAATTCCGAACAGTTACCTCTAACCAGAAGAACTACATGGTTGTATGTGCAAACGATAGTCATAAGGCCAGAATTGGCGTTTACATTGTAGTAGCGGAGCGATTAGGGGTGCTTGGAGAATATCAAAATTTGGTGAAAATCATAGATGTGTCAATGCGGTAAGTTCATAGTCATCGACGTGTAGTTCAAATTTCATAGTACTACATCAAAGTGATCGGACACCGATTTATTTGAAACCTAGAGATTATAGGTAGAATGGAGTCAAAATTCAATGTTAAAGTTTTGTATATGAAAGCATGGGATGGAAAGCAATATTGTATTTGGAAGAGTCCTATAGGACTCTCTCTATATGCAATCAATTTCTACTACTTTACAGTACGATCTGAATTCAATCTACTACGCAACATTTTGAGACTTTTTTGGGCTTTGGACCTTCAATAATGGGATGGAGTTCTTTGCGACCGATTGACTTAGGGTACTTTTCAGCGTAGTATGGCATTATTAACCGTTGGAATGGCATAATGGTTGTTTCCTCCTTTTCTTTGTTGTGGAATCGAGAGAATGTTGATTAGTGGTTGTGGTTTCTGTTGCTTGCATGATATATTACTGTGTTAACAGTATCGTGATTTATGCATAATATCTGATAAACATGCTAGTCTCTTGCATGGATGCAAAGAGATTTATCCTTGGGCAGCGCATAGGCATTGTTTGAACATATATATAAGCTTCATTTACCGCGAATCCAACGTTTGCGAGCATTAGCTCATTTTCAGATCAATATCGCTATTGGTTGTTGGAACATACTTCTCATTCCACCGCAAGGAAAAGCTTAAACATATATATATGCATAATTTGAAAGTGTAGTTAACAACGATACCAAGGAGACCAACAAGCTCTATACATGCAAAGTCCCACATGAATATGCTCTCACGCATCAAGGAGGTGTAAACAACCATGTTGGCCTCTTCTGACTTCGCTACTATAGATGAGCCAAAAGCACTCCACCATGAACATGCTAAAAGAATCCATCCTCGGTGGTAAATCTTTGTGGTGGACCTCGCAGTATCGCGGTAAGCGGCCGTCGTAAATAAAAAGCGCGTGTGGAAGAACTCCTCTCGGGCTATATGACTCCACAGAAAGTCCACCTAAGCCACCTTGGCATGCGTATCAGCGCGTGTCGCGATCTAAATATCGGATATGGACTCGGATCATGATACATCAAGCGGCAGTAATAATCCCCACAAATCATCGGCAATCGGCCAAGTGTCCCATCTCTCTCCCGCCAATCACAATGGGACCTATGATGGTATCAATCAGTAGTCCAGAATCATCGCCCGCGTAAGCGTCCATCATCTCTACTGGCGAGGTGGAAGGTATTGGTCTCGGAGACCATCTCTCAACCAAAGCGGTGGCGGCGATGATCCGGTGGATGAAGCGTACGGCTAACAGCAGAGCCCACTTTCTCTCGATGAATCGTGCATGTAATGGCCACTCCTCTGATAAGCAAGTGTGATCTGACTCAATCGGTGCTTTTGTCACGAAATAAAAGGTAAGCAGCGTAACACATTCTACAAAAAAAATTCACTTTCGGTGAAAATCGATGCATACGTGGAAAATACTAGGATAAACCTCGAAGGTGCCCTCAATGGTCGGCCTCCTAGAACGTTGCCGTCGCGGCGGTGCTCCTCGCCATCATACCGTCGAAAAGTAGAAGATTATAGTTTACAATCGCTACATACGCAAATTATGAGAAATAAAGACTAAATAAAAGTGGGAAAAAATCTTAAGACAAACCTTACATTCTTATCACATATAATGAGCGGAAATCCACATAGACAAATGCTTTTTTAGAATAACTTGGCTACATGAAGCATCAACAATCTTAAGACAAAATAAATAAAAGTGCCCATATTTCTCTCTTTGAAGTTTGATTTCAAGGAAATTTAAAATCCACAAAATGTTAAATAAGAGTTGGATGAATTTAATCTTGGTTAAGATCAAAACTCAAGATTATATACATCCATACCTTCCATAAGTTGCTTTATAATAAGGGAATAATTCAACGTTGTGTATCATCCCACCAACACAAACGGTTAAGATTTTAGATGAAAGAAGGCTCAAAGCTTGAACCATAACAAATTGAGACTCTAAAGCTTAAAAGAAAAAAGAGAAAAAGCTCTTATAACAAAGAAAACAAAAGAGTAATCCCATTAACATTAATATCTTCTACTCTACACATTCATTTTTTTTGTGGCAATTGCTTATGTCCTTTCTTAATCATTCAATAGAGAAATGTTATTTTATCTTTATCTTCAACTTATATGCAAAGATATCATTGATGTACCTCTTTCAATCTTGTTGAAATATTTGATCTTTTGAACATAAGTGAATCTCATCAAATCACATAAACATCTATGTGTTGAGATCTTTAACATGTTCTCTGTCTTCATTTGATTTTATTCAAAGTTTATTACATCATTATACTTAGTGCAAGCGAGATCAGTGATAGCGAAAAAATACCTGAAGCATTGCGGACAAAAGCAATGCGTGAGACCTGTGAGTTAGGAGGCAGGACCCGTCTTCGGTCGGAGTTTGGTGAGTTCTGGGAGGCGGAGGAATCAGCAAAACCGAGGAGATAGGGGCGATCGAGCCATACTAATGATATGTTAGGCCGCCGATTAAGGCGGCCCGCTCATCTGAGTCGCCCGAGTGGCGCTATCTGAAGCCATATCTCAATTGGTGGGCGTGGCCACTCGCATTCGCGCCACTCGAAGCGGCATGGCGTCATATAACTAATTGACCTATCTCTAAATTTTTTTTATTAATACTTAATTAGCTAATTCATATTTTAATCGTACTCAATTTAAAAAAATTGCCCAGAAATAACAACCGACAACGGTTGTACAATACCCAGGAATTATACCTGCTGAAATATTTAGTTCAAACATGCAAACAGATGCATTAGAAGAACAAATTAAAGCTTATCTATCCAAACCTCTAACTATAGGAAATATAAATCCAAGATTTGCAAATCTCGAAAATTTTATTAAAGATATGAGACCAGTGAGATACGAGTTTCCAGACGATACTATGTTAGATCAATCAGGAATTGTTGTATTCAGATGAGCACCTGCGGTGGACGACGTTTGCTGGCGCTACTGTAGACGAGCAACCGAGAGGGGGTCAGAGAGTGGGGATGAGAAGAAGCTAGAGCTTGTCCTGTGGGTGAAAAGAAAAAAAAAAACCGAAGAAGCCCCTAACCCATCATCCCTTGCGGTTGAGAAGAAGAAAGGGGAAGAGGGCGAATGATTTTCCGAGGGAGACGCGCGTGGAGGGAGGAGTGGTTGCGTTTCTCGTGCGAGCCGAAGGCGGACAGGAGCATCACGTGTGAAGAGGGTTCGGCCTTCGGTCGCTCGTTCGGTTTATTGCGTGCTCCTTTGGCATCGTGAGCAGCAAAAAAAATAGAGGTGGGTCGCGTGAACCGAGTCGGGTCGGGTAGAGCATGGGTCGAGCGAGTTTATTAGAGTGGGAGTTAGTGATCTGGGCTTTCGGTTAAGATTAAATTGTTTTTTAAACTGATTTTTCGACTTTAATGTGAACTTAATATCGATAAATCACATGATCAATATATATATATATATATATATATATATATATATATATATCAGTGAAGGTTATTATTGTTTGAGCCGTAATTCGTTTCATAATCGAAAACCGTTTGGTTCGAATCGCCGTCAAATTGAGTCAATTTCAGCTCAAAATGCGCGTCGTCGATTTCGACCGCTTAACACTCATGCAAACTCATCCGAATTAAGTGCGAACAGTCTTACTTGATATATTTTGATGTTTCGAAACTAACGACCCAATCAATTTTGTGAACGGAGGTCGTTTGACTTGCGTCGGCACCTCCTGACTTTAATATGCATATAGGCGCGTTGACGACTCGATCACTTGATCGGTTGATCATCAAGTTGTGTAATATTTATATTTTGACTAGTTTCGACATCTTGAACGTGATGGCGAAGTCCGTTCATCGATCAAACGTCGTTTGAGTTGATTTTAATCAGGTGTATTTGATCTCAATTTTGCGCATTTATTTCAAATCATTTGACATTTTACACGAACTCATCCGGTGATAATTTTTGATGTTTGATGTTTGATCAATTTTGACGAGATTGGGAGTCGCTTCGACTTGATATCGCGCGCGACACATAGCTTCGATCGCTTTATTGGTCGCTCTTTAGATTGTGTAATATTTATATTTTAATCAATTTCGACATTCTGAACGTGACGGTAAAGTCCGTTCATCGATCAGAGGTCGTTTCGACCATTTTCAGTGATTCCCAGTACATTTTGAGCCTTAATTTGCGTACTATCACCTCCGAAGCCCGTCGAATTTGACTTGTGGACTTGTCTTGATTTATGACACATATGAGGAGGTCAACAAATGCCCTCCAACAAATATGATTCATGTATGGAGCGAGTCACATTTGTTGGCGGTTGACCTTTTTTGTGATAGAACTTGGATCATTTTAAACATTGCAATAGGTTACGGAGCTTTGATAGGATTCGTCATTAGTATGCTGCCTAATTCAGGACATGCTAAATGACGAGATTAACTGATTTGTTAGAAGTGACTTGTTAAAAAAAATAAGAGTTCTTACACCACCTACTCTGTGCTTCAATGGCTTTGCTGAAGATCTCTTTCTTTTATGTCATTGTAGATTTGAGTTTCCTCCAACCCTAGCTTCGTGCTTGGTTGAGTTTGATGGAGGAATTGATCTGCTTTTTTTGATGAAGGACTCCGCTAGGGAATTAGTTTATCCGTGCTTGGTTGGATTTGAAATTCCTTTTATCTGTGCTTAGTTGGATTTGAATTTTCTTCACTTTGAAGGACTTGATGATTTGATTGTCCATATTGACTTGTCAAGAAGTGTATGTACGCCATGAACCCTATGCTTGCTACTTTAATAGATTCGTTGAAGGGTACATATAGATGACCCATCCTTGTAGCTTATATAGGGTCAATGTTGAGTTATTAATCTAGCAACGTGTGCATTAACAGACTGAATAACTATAAAATTTCTTTAGTTCACCCATTAGTTTTGTATGAACTATGGAATGGTCCTCGGTCCTGTGCTTTTTGCTTTGTTAGACTTGATTAGGAGATTGGCTTCGATCTGTGCTTTGAGCTTGATTAGATCATTAGAGTGAGATATCACCGCGGTAATATAAATTAGATTGACTCAGGTTGAGAGTTTCCTCAGATTGCCTTGATCTATCGGTCAAATAGAAAGATCTCTTGGATCCTTGTTACTTATAATCACTAAGTTGGATCTAGTTTTAGATTGAACAACTATCATCATTGAACTAATGAGCTGGGCTCTTTCACTGTTGTCTTTTCTTACGGCTTATTGAGTGAGGAGAGCGTTAGCAACTCAGCCACATTTGGGCTTATTGAGTTTGACCATTAGAACCTACTCGAGTCTTCGACTTAAGTTGTAGTGGGTTGGTATTTTTATCATCAGACTGATGAATGGGGGCTCTTTCACTACAGCCTTTTCTTGTGGCTGGTTGAGCGAGGAGAGCACCATCAATATGGCCATTTATGAGCTTGTTGAGTTCGACCTTTAGAACCCATCCGTGTCCTAGACTTCAGGATGTAGAGGTTGATGTTTTTCCAACTCAGTTGATTGAAACTTTCGAAATCGGGAGTTCTTTTAGCTTGATCTCCAGAATTTTGGCAAGACTAGGAAATAAATTTCTTAACATGCAGGGTTGTCTTTTCCTGCGTAATAATAGAATCTTTTTATTTTTGTAAGATCCTGCAACTTAACAATGATAATTATAGATATATTTAAAAATTTTGGCATAACGCTCGATGTCAACTTGAATCAGAATATATTTGAGGATCTCATCTTATGGCATGATGACAACTCAAATAAATTTAATATAAACTAAAAAAATGCCTCTTATTTTACAGGGGGAATTCTAAAGCACATTTAGGAGAATTTTCAAGATGAAATTACACAAATATACTAATATTTGAATTGATGTACTCTAAAGGAGATTTTAACATACAACATTGATTTCATCTATATATAAAAATCTAAAAAATATTTAATAGAGGTAAAAGTTCTTCATCTGGAATATGTTTATTTAGGGATCTCGACATGAAGTACGATGTCGACCTAAATAGATATACTAAAAAAATATGCCCTCTGTCTTACAGGAGGATTTAAATTATACCTCACGGATGTGATCATCAAGTATAGTACTTTTTCAAGTATCGACCATTAATTGGCAGTATTGGTCTTTCACCATTTAGCTTGATAAGTTAGTATGCCCCTCCTTGGTATACTTTTTCAATGACAAAAGGGCCTTCCGAATTAGGCTCAAATTTTTCACCAAATTTTTTATTAGGAATAATTCATCTTCTCAACACTAGAACAAATTCTCCTTTTTGGAATGTTCGAGGCTGCACCGTATGGTCAAAAGCCCTGGACATCTTTGCTCGATAGACTTCCAAATTTTGATGAGCTTGTAGTCTAACTTCATCAAGCTCGTCGAGCTCTTCCATTCTCAGACAAGCATTTTGATTTTCAGTTAGATTGTATTGGATGGCTCCTCGAAGTGAATGCAACTCAACTTCTAGCGGAAGAACTACTTCGGTTCCAAATACCAATGAATAGGGAGTGGCTTTAGTCGGTGTCTTGTAGGTAGTTTGATATGCCCATAGTGCCTCTAATAGCTTGGTATGTCATTCTCTTTTATTTTTGGTGAGAATTTTCTTGAAAAGTTTGACCAATGTCTTGTTGAAAGTTTCTACCAAACCATTTGCTCTTAGATTATATATTGAAGAGTATCGCCAATCAATTTTATGTCGATCGACAAATCTATAAATCTTTGTACTTTTGAAAGCTGTGCCATTATCAGAAATTATTCGGTGCGGCACTTCAAATCAATATACCACATTATGCGTGAAGAAATTGATCACTGGGTCAGCAGTAACTTCTTTAAATGGGGTAGCCTCAGCCCACTTAGAGAAATAGTCAATCCCTGCTAGGATGAAGCGGTGACCAGCTGACGACAGTGGATCAATTGGTCCAATTACATCTGTTCCCCAACATTCGAATGGCTAGGATACTATTGTTGGGTGTAATGGATTTGGAGGTTGATAGATGAGGTTCTTATGTACTTGACACTCATGACACTTCTTAGCATGATTGATACAGTCTCTCATCATAGATGGCCAATAATAGCCCATCCTTTTTAATTTTTTTATCTTGGGACTGTGATGTACACCATAAAGTCCTTCATGAACTTCAACCATCACTTTAGTAGCTTCATTTACATATAGGCATCGTAGCCACATTTGTTCAAAGGATCTATGATATAGAGTATTGTTGACGAAAGTATAACATAACATTCTCTTCTCGATTTGAGCTGCCAGTGATTTATTATTTGGCAATTTGCCTTCTTTAAAGTAGTCGATGAAGCGTTACCTCCAATCACGTGACTCTTTTATCGTAAAGGCCTCACACTACTTTTCTGAGGCAATATCATTCTTTTCTCTTCTTGGTACAACTTCTTATTAATTTTGGGGAGTATGAGGAGCAACCTAAGTCGCATCCTGCTGGGTCAGATTTGATACACCTCTACCTGCGGGGATTGATACTTTATTGGCTCTAGAACTCGTCGAGTAAATATGTCGATCATGACATAATCATCATTCATACTTATCATTTTTTAGCTAATTTTGCTAAGCAATCAGCTTTGCTATTCTCGGATCGAGAGACTCGAGTTAGTGTGATATTTGATATATGCTTCATTAGCTCGAGAGCTCGCTTGTGATAAAAAGCTAACTCAAGCTTGTTGATTCTATAGATGCCAAGTACTTGATTTATAATAAGCTAAAAATCACCAAAAATATGTAAGTTTTGAATGCCTATGAAAATAACTTCTTCCAGACCTACCATTAATGCTTCACATTCAGCTTTATTATCAGTTCTTGGCTTGGTCAATCCATATGATCATCTCATTATCCCTCCTTCTGGTGTTATGAAGACGATCCTGATTCCTGTTCTTGCTCTTAAGAAATTTAGATATTAGACTTGTTTGATCGATGAGGCTCCATCAAAGTATATTTCCTAATTTTTTGATTTTCACTTTCATGAATGAGCATAGTTTGCTCATCCGGCAAATCTTCATTAAGAGAAGAGTCCGTAGGGATAAGATGTGCAGCTATAAAATCTGCTAAGATTTGTCCCTTCACTTTTTGCTGCAGAACGTATGTGATATCGAATTGTAAAAGCAATACTGCACATCTTGCCAAGTGATATGTTAATGTTGATCTTGTCATCAAGTACTTCAGTGGATCAATTCTTGAGATAAGGGTAATCTTGTAAGATAACATATAGTGATGAAGCTTTTGGACTGCAAAGATCAATGCAAAGCAGTGCTTCTCTATCGGAGAGTATCTCATTTATGCTCCAATCAGCCTCCAACTAATATAATAAAGAGCACACTCTTTGCTTTCTTCATTGTGTTGCGCCAATAATGCTCCAAGGACTCTTTTCTAACAGTATGTATATAGAATGAGGGGCTTCCCAAGTAGCTATAAAGTTGGTTGATTTAACAGGTAGTTTTTAATGCTATTAAAGGCTTCCTGGCACTCCTTATCCCATTTGAATGGAACATCCTTCTTCATCAACCTTACAAATGGTTGACAGTATCCTGATAGGTTTGATATAAACTGACAGATGAATGCGAGCTGTCCTTATAAAGAACAGAGCTGACGTAAACTTTTTGATGGAGGCATCTCCACGATTGCCTTGATTTTAGCAGGATCAATTTTAATACCTCTGTGACGTACAATGTACCCCATGAACTTTTTGGAGGATACCCCGAATGCACATTTTAGAGGATTCAACATGAGATCATATTTTCTGATTCTCTGTAGTATAATTCTCAAGTCTTCAAAGTGGTTTCCACGATTTAAGATTTCACCACCAAATCGTTGACATAATATTCCACCTTTTGATGAATCAACTCATCAAAAATATGCATCATGGCTCTTTGATATGTAGCTCTAGCAATTTTCAAGCCAAAGGGCATGATCGTGTAACAATAGATGCCAATAGGTGTTTTGAATGTTGTATATTTTTCATCTTCAGGTGCCATTTTGATTTGGTTGTATCTCGACGATCCTTCCATGAATGAGAACATGTCATAGTTGGAATTTTTGTCCACCAATAGTTCTGATATTGAAAGTAGAAAGTCATCTTTTGAGCACGCCTTATTTAGGTCCCAGAAGTCAATGCAGAGAAGGATTTGGCCGTTCTTCTTCCTAACTGGGACAATGTTGGCTATCTAATCTATATACTTCTCCTCTCGAATGAAGTCTGTTTCAATTAGATTTTTAGTTTTTGCAATTACCTGTTCTTCAATCTCCAATCTCATTCACCTAGGAGCTTGCTTACTTGATTGCATAGTTTAATAATTTAGTTTATGAACCTACTATATCATGGGATAAGCTTGACATTTCAATATGTCTAAGCAAATCAATCCCTGAATTCACAAAGTAGCATTTTTAGGTCTTCAACTTTCTCATCAGGTAGAAGGGCACTAACAAAAGTTGAACGAGGGTCATCCTCAGCTCCTAGGTTGACTTCTTTAAGATCATCTATAGTAGTTATTTGTCCACCATCTTCAAGTTCTTCAGGTGCAGGCTTGGCTTCTACTTCTTTATCATTTTTAAGAAGAATTTCATGGGAATCATCTTCTTCGTCACTATGAGTTTCTATTTCAGCTTCTATTATATTATAACAGACTCTATTATGATGAGATTTATGAATGAACCCAAGACTTTAGTGATAAACTTATCACTTCTTCGTGATGCTTGAGGACTTCTTTGGCTCCACATCTTGTTAAAGATTTGGGTTCTATATTTAGTAGTCCCAATATGAATTCCAAGCTTATGCATCATTCTTCACAATTTCTATGGATAGTGTATTGGTATTCTTATTGGCACTACCTCATCAAAATTTTCATGTTGAGCGGGCCAATTAAAATTGTGAAGCTAAGACTCTTCAGATTTGTAAAATAGAGTTCTTGTTCCGCCACTCTCACTCAACAGCGGCACATAAAATATTATCAATTCTTCAATATTATGAACCTCCAGTGGACTGATTTCTTTAAAGCATTGCTGAGGGATGGGTATAATTTTGAGTGAGTCATCTGACTCTGCCAAGTGAGCTATCCTCCTTGATGCAGCCATCTGAACTCTATTTCCATAAGTAGATGCAAAATCATTATCTAAATCAGAATCAATTATTTCATACTCTGCCTTTCTTGAAAGCTTATAAATTCCCTTAGGTTTGATAGGCATATCTTCTTCTTCTTCCATGTCACTTCCCAAATGAGGAACTAATTTTCCTGACTTAGGTAATCAAGTGCTTTAGAGCGTCTTCTTTCTTTCTTCTCTTTGTTTAGTCTTTCACTTTGTGAAATTGCTTTTTAGTTCCTGAAGTGGATGCTACCGCTTCAAGAGGCTCTGTTGGCTTGGGCTCTTTAGGGATGAAATATTTTGCATCTTCATAGATCTTTACTTCATTGATGGAGAATAGTTGTAGGTTATCGAGGATTCTGAATTCTTCTCCTTCTTTTAGGTACTTCATACACTGATGTATAGTTGATGGGATCATGTCATACTCATATAGCCACGACCGGCCCAAGAGAGCTCTAAATAATGTATCAGTATCGATTACATGAAACTTGGCTTCTGTATGTAAATTCTTGAACCTGAGCGAGAGAATAAAAGAACCCAAAGTTTTATACTCTTTTTTATTGAAACCATGAACCATCAACTTATCTCTCCCAAGATGTTAAATATCAAGTGATAATCCTCTTAATACCTTTAGAGTCATAAAATTGATAGAAGAACCTAGATCAATCAATATTCGGCTGATCGAGATGCTATCACTCTCTGTTGTAATTTATAGAGGATGGTTGTGATCTGCTATCCCCAACATAAGATCTTCCTCAGAAAATATGATTACTGGGAGATCTTGAGTTTGCAATGTTTTCTCATGAAAGTAAGCTTCATAACTTTGGATCTTTGAGATCCTATCAAAGTTTCTCTGAGGTCTTTTGACATCAAGAGAGCCTCATACACCTCGCCAGCAGGATCTTTCTTGATAGAATATAATAATCTATCTTCTCGCTTGATTTAGGCATCACTTTAGGATTTCTTGGAATGATATCTTCGTTGACTTCAATTTGCTTATCTTTGTCTTCATTTTTATTTCCCTTCATTGATGCAGGTGGTAAAACTTTACTACTTCTCAATTGAACTTGAATCACCTTATCTTGCTCAAATTCTTCTGAAGAGGTAATTTCTTCAAATTCTCTTCTTATTCTGGAAGATTGGCCGAATGGGCTAGACTCATTTTTTAACGTAATGTATTTCATATGTGATGATATCGATGAGTCGACTCTTCTCTCAGAAAATATACATCTTCATCCGAATTTGTCTTATTTGAGTCATGAAACAAAATTTAGATATTAACTCCTCTCTTCTTGCTTTCCGATAAGAATTATGATGGGTTGGTCTATTTTTCGACTACCCTTATCATTTCAGAGTAACTGATGTTGAAGAACATCTGACATCACGTAGATAATTATGCATGTCTCTACTGGACAAGATTCACCATTATCTTCTTCATCTGATTCAACAATGCGGAGTTTGGGCATGAAGTCTACAAGCCTAAATGGCTGTCTTGCTGGCTGGTGATACTCCTCTAGATTATTAATGATCTTTTGAGTTGTAGTTCTCTTCTTGATCTTCCTTTTCTTGGCTAGCTTCTTTGATTTATGAGGCCTGTGTTTAGTAGGCTGCTTCTCATGCTGTGACAAAGTAGCCTTATCAGAATGCTACTGAGAAGCCCAAATACTTGGTTTAGGCATCTCTCTTAAGTCCAATATAGGTTCAAGTGATGATTTCCACTTAACACTAGGGACATCTTTTAGCTGCTTCAGTATTTTCATGCTCTTTTTGGAGACTACTATTTTCCATTCTTCAGTCTGAACTGATTTATCCTTTTGTTTGTCTTTGATGGATGATACGGAAGAGGACTAATCATCCTTGTAGACTCTCTTTTTAGGCTGACTAGGACACTGTCAGATAGTATAAATTTACCTCATCGATACTTTCTTTCTAACCAATCTTTGTAGACATAAAAGTCTTCGATAGGATGACTGATTATCCGATAATAAGGACAATAATTTGGATTATTGACTTGATCAGCTTCTTCAGGCCTTTTAATAGAATGTATAGCCTTGACGCTTGCTAAAATAAATTAGCCACACTATCCCTTCTAAAAGAATATTCTTTGTTCATCTTTTTCTTAAGAGCTGATCGTATTCACTCATCATCTCTTATTACTTATTTTGGATGCTCCCCACCAATTAGAAAAGTCTGAGGTTTGTCATTGCCTCCTAATACCAATTTTGATTGTGGATTAGAATAAACAGGCTTATTTCCCTTATCATTATTGTATATTGGTTATTTTCTTTTATCCACATTATATATCACCAGCTTTACACCATTTGAGCTATAGGAAGCGGCATGAATTTCATTTCTTCTTGAGTCTGAAGGTTTGTTTCTCTTTACTTTATTTGCATAGACTTTAGACTTAGGGCAATTCAACTTTTTGAATTTAGCCACCCTATCAAGCAAGTCCTAGAATATTGCAATCGACGCCATGCATGAAAATGGTGTCATTTTATCATCCATATTGCCCATTAGCAATTGGATCACATGTTCTTCTTCTAATTGTTGCTCTCACTTCATACTTAAGTTGTGTCAACGACTTATGAATTTTGTCACTGACTCATCTTTCCTCCTTTTCAGCAAGGCAAGGTCAGCGATTGTAATTTTCTCAGTTGCACTGGAGAACCTCTTCATAAATACAGTCTCTAATTCAACAAATATTTTAACTAAATCATTTGGAAATTATGCATACCATTTAAAAGCAGCTGAAGTCAGGCTACTGATGAATTGATGGAAAAGTAATGCATCGTTCCCTCATGTGTTACCACAAGTAGCCTTAAATTGGGCTAGATGTTGCTTCGGATTACCAAGCCCATTGAAAGTATTAAATTTTGGCACAGAGTAACCTTTCGAGTATGTCACTTGGTCATATTCAGCTGGGTAAGGGCGGCCCTTACTTACCAGCTTTTCAGCTTGCTATGAGGCTATGATTGTCTTTATCTTTTCATTGATTATTGTTTCTAATCGGCAACTATCGTTCGTGTGTTAGCCATATATTTTGAATTATCGGCTGGAGAGGTAGTGGGTTAACTTCGTTCCTCGCATCATGCATAGCATGTACTGTAGGAGCTTGAGGTATCAGCGTGACTGGTGGTGTAAAAGTTGCATTATTAGATGTATGTTGATTAACAGATAAAATAGGTGTTGCACTTGATGTAATATTCTTCTGCAACATCTCCATCATGATGTTTATTTGTATCATCATATCATTCATTTTGGTACCAAGCTGTGCAATCTCCTTGTCTTTGAATTCTATGTCGCATTTCTCTTTACTCTAGTTAGCCACATCAATCAAGATAAAGCTCTTCTTCTTCTTCTTCTTCTTCTTCTTCTATTGTTGTTGTTCTACTGCTCATCCTCAAGGGAAGAAGAACTTGACTATCCTTCTCCTTGTGCATTTGTAGAGACAAATATTGTTGATGATGATATGACATGTGTTGTTCCAGTCGATCATTTCTAGTTCAACCATATAGACGCTTTGACACCCATGATCTCTTTCTCATTCGGTCTTCTTCTTCATCTTCAAAAAGATCAAGATCCATCCTCTATTTGCTTCTATGAATACTCTTTTTCATAAGCATCAAATTCAAGTTCAGATTCCCTGGATTTGCGTTGCTGTTGATGGTCCTGAGTGGAGAGTTCATCTATATCTCTGACCATATAGATGACTTCTATTTCCATAGAATCCTCTTCATTATTTTCTTCCTGCATGAATTTTTTGATCGACATTTCCGGATCTCTGTTCAATAAAGAAGTACTTCTCTATTAAAGGACCGATCAAAGTCAACCTTCTCTTGTAGGGTGAATGATCGATGATGGGATCCCTAGAGGATTCTCCAGGGTGTCGACCATCATGTCTTTCATTAATGATATCCCTTCTTTTGGGTATCCACTTCTGATGAGTTATTTTTGAGGTGAATTTATGAACATGTATGGCAGATGTCACACCTCTTCCATTCTTCAGGGTTTCATTACGGAGTCTTGGCCTCCATATTTGCTTATCCCTTCACTAGGATCTTTCAACATCCGATTCTTGGACACGCGGTCCAAGTGTCACGCTCTAATGCTCACCATGCATGGGCTGGCTGTTAAGAAGAGATGGTAACTTTCTTGGTGGAGCTTGTATTTTCCATCACGCTGTGCCTCAAATCTTCTTTCATTAGCCTCTGGCTACTTTGAGAACTTTTTGTATCCTGGAAGACAGTGTTTCAGGCTGTCTCCTCTATGGTGGTGGAGCTTAACGTGGTTGGTTCTAGAATGACTGCTTTATTTTTCCATTAGAGCTATTTCTCTTTACCCAATTTAGATTATCAAAGTTGTTGTGGGTAGAAATACTCGCTTCCAGCGGTATTATTGCTTGTTCATTAGGTCGTTCAAAGGGGATCTGCTGAGCCTTCCGCTTAGCATTTCTCTTGCTTCTCTATCTTTTGGTTAATTTGCTTCCTGATGAGGAAGCTTCATGAGCATTCTTTCCGGGTACAAAAGGTTCAAGCACAAATTTATGAGGAATTAAAGACACAATTTTTCCACTGACAATTTTTTCGTCATGGAGGCTTCAGATTGACCTAGCCTTTTAAAAATTGAAGTTCTCTGTCGAGAGAACTCCTTGATAGCGGTTGGGTGTTGAACTGGTTGGCGCACACGGCTAGAAGGAGCTTCCATAACTTGATGCCTTTTAGCATGGCCTCAGACGAATGTATCATAAGTGGGTGCTTCAGGACTTGCAGCTACGATAGTCGGGAAATTCAAGCTACCAAATTGAATGGTAGCCCCAACATCAACTGTGTTGATGATGGTGTTGGCTAGGCCGATGTTCGCACCACGACCTAGCTGAATGGTGAAAGGAGTGCTTTGTAGATCTATTTTGCAAAAGTGAAAGATGAGGATTAGCAATTATTATTTCACCCATACTTTCAAGATGAGAGGCTAGAACAAAAAATAATAGTGTAATAAAGATATACTCTGTGAAATGATTCATTCTACATAGAGTCTCATACTGAATTTATTACACACATAAATCACCTTTTTTGTTTTGAATTTTTAAAAAATTTTATTGTAACTATAGCACAAATGTGACTAGCCAAACATGGAAAGAGAATCCTGTCCCTAGCGGAGTCGCCAAAAATCTGTGGGCTCCAAAAATTCTCCACCGACCTCTCGACAATTATTGAATTGAAGAGAGTGATTTGATGTGTATGTGTAATTTTCAAAAAATAGATGGAATAGTAGATAAGACACTACTCAGAGATTTCACCCTCATTTTGTTAGGACTTTAGATCTAGTTCCAGGTTTTTTATAAAGCAAGCCCTATAGTTAATTACCCTCCCAATAATGAGAGAGAACTTTTCATTAGGTTAGTGTTGGGATCCTATGGTCGTCATCCGGCATGGTCCTTGGGTCTACTTAGTCAGGAGGTAGTCGAATTTAACCGGATCCTTATCAACAACATGGGTATCATCCAAGAAATCCTTGTAGACCTGAGGTGGTGTTTATTTAAGGAGACAGACTTAAGTCTACCTTAGCTGACAGAGGGTTGTTTGCCTTATCAAGTATACCATATGATTCACAACTCAAAGGACAGAGCCATTGGGGAGTATATGGGCTATGGTTGTGATCATAATATAATGGAGTCTGACTGGTCAAACCACCTGATCAGAGGACTCTAGTCATAACTGCTTCATCTGTGGAGCCATCGGTCAAGCATAGAGGACACGATCATCCCTTACTGCGTGAGATTGATTGAGAGTGAACATAGTAGAATATTTGATTTGACATTGGCTCCTTTGTGAGCTAGAGTTTTCTTAATTTGTCACTCCCAACAAATAGTTATGGAGGTGGATAGATTGAGTTTTGATTTAAGCCTTTAGTGATAGAATTCCATTTAAGCAGTTTCATATTGATACTTAATTTGATTTAAAAAATTAATTAATTTAAATATGTTTAAGAGCTTTAGATTTTGTCAGCTCTATTTAGATGCTAAGGATTAGATCTACTATCACTGATAGAATCTTTCGATATTTCACCATTTGAAACTCTTATTATAGGTTTTAGGTTTTGTTAACTGACCCTAAGACTAAACGGGAAGGCAGTAACATCCTCAGACACTTGAACTTAAGAATTCAACATAGTGTCGGGGCCCATGCGGGTGTATAGTAATTTTAGGTAATTTTGTGTTGAATTATGAGATTGATTTCAGATTTTTCATTTAATTCCAACTTTAGCATTTAGCATCAGACAAATTTACCTTGTGCACACGCAAAAGTTTTATATTTAGATAATTTCATCTAATTAATGAAATAATTGATTTTGAAAATCATAATTAGGATGAAATTCCTTAATTTTGGTTCAAGGAAATTTTTTATGATTTTGATTGTATCGCCTTCTTGTACAAAGAGTTGCAAATCCGGTGGTAAAGAAGGCATTTTGATTTAGATTGTAGTTTAAAATATTACTTGCACTTAGTTTATTTGTTGAGTTTTTGTAATTCTCCCAATTTGATTATGTTCAATCTACATCACTTTTGTTAAATTATGTTGATTTTAGTGTTTATTATTTTATCCTTACTCATGCTTATTAGTTAGCATAGTAATCACCTATATATTCGTATAAGAGTTATTAAATCCAATTTGGATTCATCCTTAGACTTTAAGTTTATTGCAAGTTTGTTATGAGTTTAGTATTAGTCTCCCCAAATTCCAATTAGAGCTTGTTTAGTTTTAAGGAATTTACAAGAAAAGATAACTCACTCATTACTTCAATTTAAGCCATAGAAAATCACAATTAGAGTTTGTGAGTTTAATATTAGCCTCCCCAAATTTTACTTGTATCTTATATGACTGTTTTATTTTTTTTCCAAAATTTTCTTTTAGTGTTCTCCCCTTATTTCTCTTTGATTTAACATTTATCTTCATATTTATCATATATTCTTTTGTTTGACTTAAATTTATTCAATTTCTATTTGAATTTGTTTAAGTCTTGAATTTTAGTCTAACGGCATCATCCCCGTGTAGGGAGATGCATCGGGGGTGTTTTGGCTTACTAGGTACGCCCTCTTGAGCATAGCGAGCAATGTCTTGCGACACCACAGTCAGGTTTTCATCTCATCGTGCCCTCTTGAGCACAACGAGGCCTTCAAACATAAAAGAAGACAAATGCAATGTATATTCATTTACCCCTTTATTTTTCTAAGTCTAGAAATTAGATAAAATTTTGGCAGCATTTCATCTAGGGGGAGCGACATCTAACAGATGTTGGCTTACTCGGTACGCCCTATTGAGCTTAGTGAGTGGTGTCTTGCGACACCATAGTCAGTTTTCATCTCGTCGCACCCTCTTGAGCACGACGATGCCTTCAAACCTCCAAAGAAATACAAGCATGTATATACATCCACATTCACAGATCATACATGTTCTGACTCATTTTTTTGTGTGCTGCAAAGATTGGTAAAGAAATGGGGTTGGATATGCAATTGGGAATGTAATGCAATGAGTGCAACACTGGCAATCGAAAGAAGAACCCTCCGATGTTGCTTTCCTCCGATGGCGAATATTGAACACAAGGAATGACGAGAAACCGAAAGAGAACCCTCTTGATGGTGTTCTTCCCCGACATGCATGAAGCAAGATTGGAAAGGTGATGCAAGGAATGCGACACCGGAAACTGAAAGAAGAACCCGCCTCTTGATGGTGTTGCTTCCTTCGACGGCGAGGAAAAAATGAAGGTTTAGCTAGGAGGTTGCCAAGAGAGTTCGGTGGAGTGGAATTGCAAGGGAATTGGTAATTTACATAAACTAAGTGCATGAAGGAAGGGAGGAAAGCAATCTACAAGAGCTTATATTGTTCCAAATGAGTTGGAGATCTTCCTTAATACCATGAAAAAAAATACTGATGTTCACCATAGCAAGGTAGAAGAAATCCTAAAGTATTCTACCTCATTTTCCACACTTGCAAATGAAAATGAAAACTTTGGAGAAGGACTGATGGACTCACTATCATGTTAAGGCATTTTTCTGCTTAAAACCCAATAACCACATAGTCTCAGGGACACAGGTATATCTGTGGAAAATGGAGCCCGAGAATTCTATGGACATGGAATCCATATAGAGTCATTTAAGAAATTTCAAAATGTCAGCTACAACATCATAATCAACCTAACAAAAATAACAACCCACAATGATTGTACAATACCCAAGAATTATATCTGCTGAAATATTTAGTCCAAACATGCAAACATATGCATTAGAAGAACAAATTAAAGCTTATCTAACTATAGGAAATATAAATCCAAGATTTTCCAAAAAAATATTATTAAAGATATGAGACAAGAGATGCGAAGTTTCCGATGATACTATGTTAGATCAATCGAATTGATGTATTCAGAGGAGCACTGATGACATTCGTGGTGCGAGATGAGCGAAGAGGGGGGTGAGCATGGGGATGAGAAGAAGTGAGGGCTTGTCCCGTGGGAGAAAAGAAAAAAATTGAAGAAGCCCCTAACCCATCATCCCTTGCGGTTGAGAAGAAGATATGGGAAGAGGGGGAATGGTTAGCCGAGGCAAAAGAGCGTGGAGGTAGGAGTGGTTGCATTTCTCATGCGAGCCGAAGGGGGCGGATGGGAGCTTCACGCGTGAAGAGGGTTCGGCCTTCAATCGCTCGTTCGGTTTGCTGCATGCTCCTTTGGCATCATGAAAAGTAAAAAAGGAGAGGTGGGTCGCGTGAACCGGGTCGGGTTAGGTAGAGCACGGGTCGAGCGGGTCTTATTAGAGTGGGAGTTAGGGATTTGGGCTTTAGGTTAAGATTAAATTGATTTTTAAACTGATTTTTTGACTTTAATGTGAACTTTACACCAATAAAATCACATGGTCAATATATATATATATATATATATATATATATATATATATATATATATATATATATATATATATATATATATATATATATATATATCAATTTAAAGTTATTCTATTGTTAATGCAACGATAACTATATTTCGATTGGTTCGAGTCGGTGACAAATTGAGTCAATTTCAACTCAAAATGCACGTCATCACATTTGACTGCTCAACACTCGCATAGACTCGTCCGAATTGAGTATGAACAGTCTTACTTGATAAATTTTGATGTTTCAAAGCTAACATCGCAATCAATTTCAAGAACGGAGCTCTTTTGGCTTACATCGGCGCCTCCTGACTTTGATATATGTGTATCACATTGACGACTCGATCGCTTGATCGTTTGATCATCAAGTTGTGCAATATTTATATTCTAACTAGTTTCGACGTCCTAAATGCGATGGCGAAGTCCGTTCATCGATCAGAGGTCATTTGAGTTAATTTTGGCGATGTTTGGTATATTTCAGCCTTGATTTGCGCATTGTCACTTCAAATCATTTAGCATTTACACAAACTCGTCCGATTTGAGTTTGTATAGTCTCATTTGATAGTTTTTGATGTTTCAAAGCTAACGACATGATCAATTTCATGAACTGAGGTTGTTCAGACATTGTCACAGCTTTCTGACTTTGATATGTGTGTCGACACATTGATAGCTCGATCATTTTATCGGTCGCTTTTTAGATTATGCAATATTTTAATTTTGATCAATTTCGACATTCTATACGAGACGGCGAAGTCCGTTTGTTGATCAGAGGTTGTTTCGACCATTTTCAATGATGCTGGAGGTATCAGAGAGGAACCCGGTGTTGCCTCTCTACCCTCGTGAAAAGAAAGGATATCCAAAGGTGGATTATGCAAAGGGAAATGAGGGAAGGAGAATTTCGCCAAATTGAGGGAAAATAGAAGGATTTTCATTGAAGAAATGAGGGAATGGAAGGGGATTTTAGTTTTGAAAAATAAAATGGGAGGAGAAGAATTTTAGTTTGGGAGGAAAATAAGAGGAAGGATTTTCAGTTTAGTGAAGAGAAGGAAGAAAAAGGAAATAAATTTCAGTTTGGGAAGATGAGGAAATGGAGAAGATAAAGAAAGAGGAAGGAAGGAACCCTACTTGTGGTTGGAGAAAGAAAGAAGGGTTTAACTATGGTTGGACAAGGGAAGCAAAGTGGGAGAGGAAAAAGAAAGCCTGCCTTTTTTCTTCTGGTTTCTGAGGAAGGAAACAGTTGAAGGAGACATAGTTCGTGCATTCAAACGGAAGAGAGAATGTTCTGAGATCGTCTGAATAGTGCAGTCATGCTGAAGCTTCCGTTCCTGACTGATGCAACCGAAGGAGGCGAAGGGATTCGAATTGGTTGAGTTGGATTTTGGGCATTAGGATTAGATTAGGGCTTTTAAATAGATTTTTGTATTGCTTAATTGACTTCAATATGAACTTTATGCCTTGAATATTTGATATATATATATATATATATATATATATATATATATATATATATATTGATTATTTTTAATGTATGATGATCTATATTTCGTGTCGAGGCCATTTGATTCAAGTCGACGTCAAATTGGGTCAATTTCAGCTCAAAATACGCCTTATCATTTTCGACTGCTCGATTTTCATGCAGACTTGTCCAAATTATGTGTGAACAGTCTTACTTGATAGATTTTGATATTTTGAAGCTAACAACGCAATCAATTTCACAAACATAGGTCGTTTGTTTCACGTCGGTGCCTCCTGATCTCGATATGCTTGTAGGCGCATTGATGACTCGATCACTTGATCAGTTGATCATCAGGTTGTGTAATTTTTATATTCTGACTAGTTTCAACATTTTGAATGCAACGGAAAGTCTGTTCATCGATCGGAGGTCATTTCGACTAATTTTGGCGTCAGTATTTTATCCTCGATTGCATGTCACTTAGATCATTCGACATTTGCACATACTCATCTGAATTGAGCGTGGACAGTCTCATTTGGTAGTTTTCGACATTTCTAAGCTAACGACACAATCAATTTTATGAATATAGGTCGTTTGGACATCATCGCAGCTTCTTGACTCCGATTTGAGCGTTAGCACATTAATTGCTCGATTGCTTGATCGGTTGATCTTTAGATTATGCAATATTTATATTTTGACCAATTTCGATGTTCTAGATGCAATGACGAAGTATGTTCTTCGATCGGAGGTCATTTGGACTGATTTCGATGACGTACAGTGCATTTTGAGCCCCGATTTGTGCACTATTGCATCCGAAGTCCGTCAAATTCAACTTGTGGGCTTGACTCGACTTATGACACATATATGGTGGTCAACAATGACAATTATGTACCATCATACCATATAAAGTAAAATCTTATATATTTACAAGTCATTTTAAATTTAAAGCATATATTTCTAAAAATTTAAATGTTTTTAATCAAAAGTATATCTCCTTCTTTATTCCTTTGTCAAAGCATATGATGCTATAAGTTAATTTCTTCGTGCCACCTTAAAAAAAAAATAGATCACAACAAAGAAAATTTTAACAATGGACTAATCTTCTCAAAAGAAATTAAATTTTAAATCATAGATAGTTATTTTTATTTTTATAATTCTGCTAACCCAATAAATAAAACATTAAACAATAATGTTAGTATGCAAAAGATTTCAATAAATTATCAAAAAACACAGAAGCTTGTTTCCTACTAGTAATATAAACTAACTAATAGCTTTCGTGAAATTTTAAAATTGCTTATTTGATACAAATTCTTGGATAAAACACAAATTAAGAAAAGAAAACACATATTTTTAGGTTTTTTTGTGATGGATTTGCAATATATTATTTTGTCTCAACATAGTTCTTAATTATGCTTTAATTATTTTGATGAAGCATTTATGTCATAAGTATGTCACATATTGTGGTAAGAATATAAAAAATGATTGCAACTTAATTTGGAACAAAAAATATATGTCATAAATCTATTGTAATGTTGAGATGAGACATTATGACAAATAGTTGTTCCATAAAAATTGAAGTTTACAACATATTTAAGAATATTGCAAAATTTTAACAAACTAATTTCTTGCAAATATCTATATCAAATTTGTAAAAAAATTAGAAATTTGCTATTTTGGGGATGTTGCTTGCTTGAAGAAAACAATGAAGCTACACTAATGATCCTTGGATGCATGTTCCTATACTAACAAGCTATAGGTTATTGCTGATCTTGAGATCAAGAAGAGCGTTCAACATTAAACTATATCTAATATTAGTGTTCTTCCATGGATGGCAAAGCTAAATTTCTTTTAATACATAAAACTTAATTTATCAAGCTTAAAAATTTTATTTTTTAATAGATCATAAAACATTATTTTTTAAAATCGTTATATAATGATATAGAGAAGAAGAAAAACAATATGAAAAGAGATCTTTAATGGAGAAGAATCAATGAAAATGAAACAAGTTTCAAATTTAATCGACTTAAGAAAGAACAATCTTCAACACTATGATCATGAGCATGAGCATTAAATATATAGTAAAATATAAGTAAGCATTGCAAACATTTGAGAACTATATGTAGTAAAATATAAGAACTAAACAAATAATAATATAATAAAATTGGTTGCCTATTACAACATTTTTAAGATAAATCTCTATCATTAACATTAAGGTTATCCATAGAAACTAACTTTAGGTAGTTTAAGTATCTCCATAGTGATTAAAACTTTTTTGTTTTGTTCCATTGAAATTTTATTAATGGTTCTATTTATTGAATTTTAAGTTCTTTTGGGTCTAAGTAATTTTTATTCATACATAAAGTTAATATTAATGAAATATTAATTGAGTGATATTAGATGATAGAGAAAGAAGAGAAAGGATTGAGCATGAAAATGGGAAATAAATTCTTTGGGAAAATCTCTTTTTGGCGTGGGTTTTACTTCACACTACAAGAGGAAGTTGATGCACTTAAACTTACGCCAAGGTGAATTGCCAATTCACTCTTTCCATTAATTTCTTTACTTTTCTTCTTCATCTTCTTCTTCTTCATTGTAACATAGACTATCTTGAGTTGAACAAAGGCTTACAACCTCTTATTTAAAGGCTTGGATGCTAAGAATATGACTAACTTTGGCATATCACCAAAGAGCCACATACAATATAAGTTCATCAATTTGAACACTTTCACTTGTATTTTACAATCCTTCATATGATAATTTATTTGGTTGGATAGAATTATATAGAATAATATTAACTTCAATTGGATTAACATCTATGTGAGGGTTTATAAAATATCGATTTTAAGAGGTTAAAATATAATCAAATCAAATTTTTGAGTCTCTAACTTTTTTAAATATATCAACTTATTCATTATTATACTAATATGGTTTCTACAAAATTGTGAGATGGCCAAAACCTACTATATGATTTTGTGAACTCAATATAAATGGATATTCTAAAGATTAATTATGTGAGAGGAGTCTATGGTATTTTTTAATGTAAGAAATGTAACTTTTCATTACAAGTATTTGGGAAATGTGATTTTGAAAAGTTGAGATGTTAGAGCTTTTGACTAGCAAGAATATTATTTGACAATTAAAATTCTAGCATCCCTTCAAATCAATGTATATCTTATTATCAAATGAATTTATTTAATATTCACTATAAATTGGGACATTTTCAATTTTAAATGAAAATTTGAAAGTTGTATTCTAAATTCAATTTTGAGTTATAATTTATTGATTAGGATTGCAATCAAAATGCTTACTTATTAATTGGGTTTTGAAAATAAAAATTATAAAATAAAAAAGTAGTTGTTGGTCTTCTTATGCATTACTAGTTTAAATAATTGGAGAATGACTACCCAAAATAAAGAAAAGGAAAGGTATATTTCAAGATTGGAAAACCCTATCAATCCATGACTTTATATTAAATTGGTATCATCAGAGGTCACTAACTTGGCATAGGAGGAGTCTACTAGTGCAAGAGGGATAATTATCCCTAGAAAGAAAGAGTTTATGTAAGGAAAACCCCATTGGCCCTTGAGCAAAAGATCACTCACTTTCCAGAGAGATCATTTTGTTAGATCTATTAGAGAGAGGCCTTCATCACCCTTTTAGACCCCAAACTAAGTTGTCCTCATCTTATACCTCTAATAGAGATAAAACCTCATTCTCTATCTTCTTACAATAGAAAAATTTCAATGAGAGACACCTTGAGTTTGAAGTTGATTGAATTTTGGTGAATTGGACATAATCTCAATTAAAAAAAATTAAGTAAGGTTGTATATTGGTAGGAATTGTACAATTACCCTATTTAAATATTATTGAGTCATTCATAGATATTCAATAAAATTTCTTAGATGGTGGATATTTAATTAGTTTGGTTGGTTCAACAACAACCACCTATATACCAATATATAAAAAATTGAGGTTTCATTAATTGGCAATTAATTTGGTATTTACATTGGGTTGAAGATTTATGGTTTCTTAAAGATCATATTTTGGTTGCATTTTGAATTACTTCTCATCTTAGATGGCTTTTATAATGTTAATAGACAGTTATGCTATTTTTCATTGATTTCATCTATTATTATTATTATTATTATTATTATTATTATTATTATTTTTAAAAGTTGGAATCTTTTGGTTGGATATTATTAATAATGGACTCTTATGCTTTCACATTTGTTAGATTTTATGCTCCACGTTTTCCACTTTAATTATCTCTTTGTTAGATATTAAAAGCTTCTTTTTTTACACTTTGAAAGTTTATAGTATAATTTTTTAATGATTTTTGGTGTTAACATTCTTTCTTGTTCTAAGGTAACTATGGATGTTTCTATAATGAAAGTTTGATTTTTTTTTTTTTATTATTGAGTTTTGATTGTGAAGAGGTTATTAAGGAATAGTCTTATAATTTTCAACTTGTATTCTTTCATTATATGATAAATTCATGAACATAGTTGTAATCAGACTCATGACTTGTTCCTATAGCTATTACATAAATTAAATGAGAAATACATGGATGGATCATACAATATAATATCATAAGTAACACTTGTCTTAAACCCATAAAATATGACTAGAAATAATTATACATATAATATTGTGAAAAAACCATGTTGCACTACAATAGTTTCTGTTTTGTTTCATAAGATAAAAAAACTACTAATAAATAAAGTTTATTTAAATTTTAATATACCTAATTAGAATTCTTTTTGTGCACTACTTTTATTTCTTCTTGATCTATAAACTTTCTTATCAACTATCTTTTGGTTTTGATGGTATGTATTTGAATTCTTTGAGAGCACTCTTATAAAGTTTACTAAAGTATTTCAAATATGAGAGTTGAATAATTATGCAAAGCGCTCATAGTATTGCAATAAGTAACATTCTAGATTAGTAGATTTGTTTAACAAACACAAACATGAAAATCCAACATCTTCATGTCCTTTCCAATGTCTTTAGTTGACTAAATTTTAACAACTAATTATATTTTTTTGTTGAATGTTTGTGGATTTGACTAATAGCATTATTACTTCCACACTAAGTTATCCATGGTTGTAGGTAGAGCAAAACTTCTTGCTTTAGGGATTCGGGGATTGCAATTAATAAAAATATTATGAAAAATTTATTCCATGGAATAGTTTGATGACTTATTTAGTAAGCTTATTCTGAAGGTAGATGTGTTATATTTTCATTCTTTTAATGGCCCTAACATTCCATTTAAAAGGCATCATCCTAAAAATTATAACGTAAGTAAATTATGAAATCCATGTTGTTATGGTTATAGAAGAATTAGTTTCCAAAATAATCATTTCATCTTTTAATCTTAATTTTGAGAAAAAAATCATTTCATGAACTTGCATATCATTATAACCTCTTTAAAAAGTATTCCGGTTGTTGCATACTACATCATCTTCATTAGCCTTATCCAAATTACTCAATCTGGTTTATGATTAGTCTTTCAAGTTCATTCGTTTCGAAAGAGTGTTTTGTGAGAAATCTCACTAATCCTTCAATATATTTTTATCTCTTCATATTTTTGTAGCTTTAACCCTTTGCTGTATATTATCAAATAACCTTGCTATTTTTCACTACATACCCTAACTTCAATAAATGATATAACTATAATCCTTTTAATTTAACTATTCTCCATTCTTTATTTATGTCATTAGTCTTAAAATTTTCTCTTTTTCCATCCTTAAATTGACATACAATAACATGTTTTTTTTTGTTGTCCAATGCTAACCACTAAACAAGTTTTATTTTAAATCTAAATATAAACAAAATAAAATAAGAATATAAACAAAAGTGAACCCAACCAGTCCTTAAATGAATCTTTGTTGTAAATAAAATTTTCTGTACTTTTTGATTATTTCTAATTATCATAAAGTGGACATAGATAATGTGATTAGTAGGTTAAGAACTTTTTTTAGCATAGTAAGCTTTAGGGATGGAGGAGCTTTCATGCATTTGAATGGATGGCAATAATGTAACTTAGCTTTCAAAATTTTCAAATATCCTCTTATTCATTAGCATATGCCTCCATTACTCTCTCCTAGTACTAAATTTCAACCAAGATCTAGAAAGCTAAGAGGATTTGCAAATCTATAAAATCAAGATTGAAAGAGCATCAATAGGGAAGATCCATTGAATGTTCCCTGCCATGCATTCTTCAACACCAATAAAAAAGTTGTTACAAAAAAGTGATTGAAAAATATGATTCCTTCGCTAACTCAAAAGACTTGTTCTATTTTTAAGTAAATAACTTTTTTCATTCATAAGAAAGATATTATAAGAGATTTTGAAAGACGTTATAATTCACATCTCAATGTATCAATTGGTCTAGATAAGATAATAAAGCAAGATAAAATTAAGCTCATAAAAACTATTTAACTAGCCCAATAGTTGATAAACTCCATAGTCAATATAGTGGAGCAGCACCATGATATTTTTACAGCAGATATAAAGAATTTCCAAAGTATAAAGATACATATACATCCAACCGATGAGAATTCAATTCTTTATAAAGCCATGCAAAGAGTATTTCAAAAGCATAATCAACATCCAAATGAGAATTATCATAATTATAGAAATCTTGAGTTGAATACCTAATGACTCTTGGTATTTTTCACATAAATCTCAAACGACTAAGAGATTTATTAAGCATAAATGCTTTCTTAAAGAATGTTTCTCGAAACCATTAATTTAATGATTAAAAGTTCTCATAATTTCTATATATTGATAGCCCTTATCATGCAACCCCATATGTGCCTTGTTCCATTTTCTAGACTAATGGATGTGATTTTTAACTTATATATTTTCTGCATGGATGTAATATTCTACTCCCATAACTTTATTTCCCATGCATTCAGTTGAGTTATGAAGTTAATGCAAAATAAATTGTTTTCATGCCGATAATTAGCTTTGTTTTGTTCTTTTTCAAGTACATATAAAATATGATAAATGAAATATTTTAGTTCATAGTTTATTTTCTTACAAATCTACAGGAAAGAAAAGACAATGATCGTATATATTCTGCACGTGTTTACGTTGCCTTTAAAATAAACCAAATCAAACAGTCCGCCAGATCTAAACCTGAGATCATTACCTTAAAAACCAACAGTATAAAACTAGAGCCCTTCCAAAAGACGTGAGGCATATAAGAAGGAATTCAGACATACTGAAGGTATAAACTACTGCATTATAGATTGTGGGATACAATAAAAAGCATAAATTAATCATTCATTAATGAAAGACTTATAAGCTTGAAAGCAACACGAATAAATTTTCTATTGAAGGTGGAATAGATAATTTGCTTTCGGAAGGAATAATAGGGAATGAGGACCATTGCGATGGATGCCGCTCAAGAATAGTCCAAAGCATATCCTGTAGCATATCCATTCCATTTTTACTGCTTCACAGCTATTTAAGTAGTCAACAAATGCAGAAGTTCGACAGGGGCATCAAGTAAATAATAATACTATGGTGTGAAGTTTCAGAATAACAGACAACTCTCCTTTGGCAGAGAGAATAGACACAATGAGGGCATCGTTTAGATCAAGCTGTGTTTTTTTGTCTTTCTGCCAAAGTAGAATTGCCCTGCTATTCAACCACACAGGAACAAGAAAACTTTTCTGCTAAGGATGGACAAGTTTACTTAAAATAAGGTAAACCTACTTCTAAAGATCGATAGGACTGATGGCTTTTGTTCTCTGGTTTCTTCATTGATGATTTTTCTAAAGATCTGAAATGTTTTGTTTTCTCGGCTGGAAGAAAAATAATGAAAAATAAATCTTAACATGACAAATTTTTATTTATTTCAACTATCGCCAAGGTCATAGCTATGTTGTAACGTTTCAAACATCTAAAAAAAATGCCAGAAGTTTGCAGAAGCTGATCATAATTTTTTTTCTCATTAGTAGGTTCAATTAACAATTAGAATTTGTTAAAGTATCCCATCTAGCTGTGCAGTCTTTCTCACCATATAGCTCGATTTTCTTCTTTGAAATATTTTCGATTAATTTTAATACTGCTTAAGCATAATTTACAAAGATGCAGAAAGCTTGCTTTCTAATAATGTAGAATTTAGCAAATTTTTTTATCAGAATGATAGAAAAATAATATCAATTGAACATATATATATATATATATATATATGTATATATATATATATATATATATATGTGTGTGTGTGTGTGTATAAAGAACACAAAGTCAATTCCATTTTGGAATGTGACTTTGAATAATTGCATCATAACTATAAATTTAGAGTTATATTTATCTAGAAATTTTTATGAAGCTATACATACCCATGTGATAATTTAGAATAACAAACTATTTGAGCTTACAAACTTCTACCACCATTTTTTTTATCATGTTCAATTTGTCTTGATCCTCATATTTCTTCTAATTTCTATAGAAGTTTTATTAAAGCTTAGCGATGGATATAATAATAATTATACAACCATTATATCATTGTCTAGCCAATACCAGTTATGAGAATTGGGGTATCCAAACGAAGACTTATTTTGATTCCTACACATTTGTGAAGTTGTTGATGAATGTTTTATTGAGCCACAAGAAAGAGATGTGTGGCCTCACCTCTTTAAAAAGTGATGGTCTCTAAGGAACTTAGTTGAATGTTAAACAATCATATATTTTATTTATCAAGTGATATATTATCAATGTTCAAGAAAGTTATGAGGTTACAATTCCATCCTTATATAGGAGTCTGCACGTCAAAGAGAGTTCACCTCCAAGCACAGTGAGACAAGTTTAAAGCTTTACATAGGGGGTGCCAAAAAAATGTGTTACAACATACATTTCATAAGTCTTCAATACAATTAATCGATCAAGGAAGAATTACAAAACTTTGTAAGACTTCCAATTTTAAGAGAAATTGTATTCTTATGAATACAAAGTTTGAATACATTATAGTGGCTATTGAAGAGTACAAGGACTTAGAGTCCATGATGATTAAGAAGCTTACGGTTTTATCATAGAGATCTGAGCAAAGGCTAATAAAGAAGAAAAAGCCTTTAGAGAAAGTTCTTCAAACATAGGTTTCTTAAAAAAAAAGGTTAAAGAAAATTATATAAATGAATGATGGAAAATTGAAGTGTTGTGATCATGGTTGAGGGAGAGGTTGAAAATATGATTGAGAATGAAAAGGCTACAATAATAAGAGGATGTGAAAAAGTAAAGAATCTAAGGTATGAAAAAGTAAAGATCAAATGTTATGATTGCAAAAAAAAAAAATGATCATTATGCTTTAGATTGTTGGTATAAAAGATTTCAATTAAGTCAATAAATATTTGAATTTTATAAATAACCAAAAAAGATGTCATTCTCTTATTAGAATGTGAATAAGAAGAAATTAATGAACAATCTATATAATATTTATACACCAGAACAATCATGCCCATGTGCAGCTACAAAAAAAAAGTTTTTGGTCCTAACTAGATGAATTTGCATAAAAAGTCTCTTTTGGTGATTCTTCCAAGGCATGGGTGACAGGTAAAAGTAATAATCTCACACATTGGGAAGATAAATGTTACCAATTTACTTCCAATGTTTATTCTATGGCAAGTATTTGGTGTTTAGAAAAACTTTTGGATAAATATTACAATATTCATATGAAGTAGAAAAGTATATATTTAAGAGGCTAAAATGATAAGTTATTTGTTCATGTAAAATGCCAAATAGTCTTTTATTCTCATTATTTATCAAGTGTGTTAATATACTTATGCCAAATATTCTTATTGATTATGATATTTGAGATTAGGCATCTTCATTTTAATGATCTCCAACAATTACCGGCAATCAAATACATGAGAAATATATTGCCCCATATCAATTCTCCAAAATAATTATATGAACAGTGTGTTATTATTAAGCAAGTGAGGAGAAACTTCACATAAGAGGCATCATGACATGCAACAAAGCTATTGCAATTCAACAAAACCAATATTTATAAACCCATAACTTAATATTATTTGGAGGAAATTTTTCATTTCTAAATTTTATTGATAATTATATCAGAAAAACTTTGGCATACCTCAAAATAAAAAATTAGAGGCATTTTGCTTGTTCTAAAGTTCTGAAGCAATGGTGGAGAATCAAAGTTGCTAAGAAATCATGGAGGAGAGTTTACATCCAGAATTTAAATATTATTGCAAGGAGAAGGACATTAGATGACATTTGGTAGCACTATATTCAACATAAAACTAACAATGCTAAAGAAAGATTGTACTACTCTTGATATGATGTACATTCAAAGGCTTATAAGCTCTTTAATCTAATAAAAAGGACATTGCATGTAAGGAGAGATATTGAGTTTCAAGAAGATGGATCATGTTATAAAGAAAATAATAAAGAGGCCAATCAATTTGAAGAATAAGATTAAGCAAGAATTGAGAAAGATCCCAAATCTTCTCTTACAAGTTTGGGTGGGTGCTATAAGAAAATATAACAATTTAAAAAAAAAATTATGAACTTTTATGATTGATAATTTTCAGCAAGAATTTATTGGTTATAAAATTTTCTTGAATTATGATTGTAAATTTTACCAACAATATTTAAATAAATAATTTACCAAAAATGATAAGTTTTTAGCATAATATCTTCCATTAACTAACTTATTACAAGAAAATTATGTCTTTTGATAATTCACTTATTTCTTGAATAAGTTTTGTAGCCAAATGACTTTTACTCATTTTCTTACCATTTAAAATTTTAATGTTCTATTTACCTCCATGATGCCAATGGCTCTTATCTCCACTAATAAGTCTTTGTTCTCTCACCTTATTTATCATTCATATTTTATCTTCGCTTTTTTTATTCTTTTTATTTATCTTCATTTACAAATAAATTATTATTCTTCCTCCACTAAACTTCCTAGATCATCACAAGAACATCAGGTATCCTCACCTCTAAATCTACACTCTCAAGGTATCTCTTATTTGTATTTTTTTTTTTTTTTGGCTAATAGTCTTTCTTATCATAGCATTTAGATTTTTAGGGATTAAATTTTTTTTTATCTTTATGGCTTATTAAAAATTATTATTTTTAGGGTTAATACAAAAATTTGATATTTTTCATAAATTCATTTAAGTGTATATGGTTGAATCATAATTAAATAGGACTTATTAACAATATTATTAATTCAAAGGTGTTATGGATAATATTCTCTAAAACTTATTAATATCTTCTAATTATAGAGCATGGATGTTATAATTCAACTTTGTGGATGTATAATAGAATTCTTCTCTAATGAAAGTGATTATTAATTAAATTTCTTTGTAGATTTAGATTATTTATTTCTATTGCATCAATATTACATATTCATTATAAAGAAACACTTAGGTGAATATAGTCTAAGCACAAGAAACAAGTCTTTTAACATATATAGTGAAGGTAAATTTATCTAATTATTATTTTTTAAGATCATATTGGCAACATATATCATGACATCACTTATTGACATCCATAAAGATGCTTCAATGATTTGTACATAGTTAAATGATGGTCAAAGTATTACGAAAAAAAATATGATATTTGATTTAATTGACTCACAACTTAATACAATTTTTATTAAATAAACTATTGAGGAGTCTCTCAATGAGGTGATAATTCGACATGATGTGTATGCATCAATAATCATTATGACATTGAACTAATTACTTTGAGTTTTATTTTATTTTTAGTCAGAATATTAAGCATTAAAACAGGCCTTAATATGTATATGTAAAAAAATTCAATCACTTTATCATAATGCTAAAGTATTTGCCAAATAGTTTGTTGATATTTATCAACAAATCTTTTCTATAGCTTAACCAAAGATAGTTTATAAAGGGCTATATGCTAGAAGTTATTGGCAATCGATCCACTAATGAATACCAATGAATTGTAAATAGATATTAGTAATAACTAGTAGACTATTTTACTAGAAATCTACTAAAAACATCCCCGTTCATAGAATTTGGTAACTAAAAAAGTATTTTTAATGAGATATTTATTAAAGATTAGTCCTTATCAAAAGTATTTTGTAAAGAATCTTATATATATATATATATATATATATATATAGAGAGAGAGAGAGAGAGAGAGAGAGAGAGAGAGAGAGAGAGAGAGAGGTTATTTTCTTGTAGAGGAAAGCTAATCTATGACAACACATAACTAAAATTTTGTAAGAGCCTATGAGTTAACTAATGAGCTTGATCTCATTTATCTTGTTAATAAGGTTAGTTTCATCTGAAGAAGCTTTGCATAGTAAAATATGTAAAAGGATGAATTAGAAGATTAATTCATAGAAAAATGATATAAAAGTGCTCAATTATAATTGTAAAAAGCGATGAAGTCATTAATGTTAAGTGAGTTTTCAAACTAAAGAGAAATGTTAGTGAATAAGTAAAAACATGAAGTATGATTGGTAGGTAAATGCTAAAGAACAAAGGCATCCATTATGATGAGAAGTTTACTAGCATTGACCATACAAAATCCTTTAACTTGATACTATCTTGTGAGGTCCAAAATAATCAAAAGATTTTATAAGATGTCAAATATGCTTTCTTAAATGATTTTGTAAAGAAAAAATTCTATTTAGTTATTTATTTTAGTTGTGAAGCTTTTTTATTATGCAACAAGCTAGTTTATTACTACATTAATTATGGATCTTTTGATTATCCATGAAGTAAAATATTATTACATCTTTTCTTATGAAACAAAATATGTTATAGCATTATTATGCCATCTTTGTTAAGATGATTATTCAAGAAAATGAGCCTTCTTTACTTGAAGTGATACAAATTAATATTGATATCAAATCAACAATCACATTAGCAAAAAACTTAGTCCATCATGAAAGGAACAATCATATCAATATTTTATACAATTTCATTCATGAGCTTGAGCAAAAAAGAAGTTGATTATATGAAGACACATGATTATGCTATAAATGTCCGTATTATATCAATTGTGATGGAAACTGTTCCAAAAAGATCTTTTTAGAATGAAGCATGTAAGACGCTTATGTTTATAGAAGTGTGATCAGTACTTTTTACCCTTTATACGCAATTATATGTGTCGAATCATGTAATATATAATGAGTAGAGTATCACTTTCATGAGGATTAGAGTAAAATTAGATATTAATTTATATTAAGTTAAATATTAATCTTTTTAAACCTAATTTTTATTTAACAAAATGTAAGTGCTAAATCTAAATTGTTATCTACTATTTCGCAAAATATTTAAAAAATAAATTTTATAATTTTATATTTTTATAGAAAATATATACATTTTTTTCGTAATTTTAAAATAAGTACTCTAAATTTATGGAATCTTTTAGACTATGTATTATATTAAACTATATGGTGGATTAATTTAAAACTTATAGTGTCAACCAGAGCAAAGTTGTATACTTTCTATTTCCAAGTATAACCAAACAAATCCCTTTACTTAATTTTCTACTTAGTACAAATAAAATTTAATTAGTTGCTTTGCCCATATTTTTCTTTAAGTAATTGCAAATCCTAAAAATAATCATATATTTAATGGTTATTTTGTTACCTCGATTCTAGCACATTAATGATTATTTAGTACATTTATTTATTTTATCCTACTTGTTCTTCTAGGATTCATCGATATCTCTAGATCACACTTATTTTTAACATTGTAATTGCCAGATTACATGTAAATGAAGAATGGAAAAAAAAAAAGCAAAACATATTTTCATTCAAAGCACAAATCATTTAATTATATTAATCCACAACAATGTTTAATATAACACAAACATACCAAATGTTCACAGAAGTTCAGGATATACTTAGTTCAACATTGTAGAAAATAAAACACAAACACACTACATAAATATGTGTGGAAAATACTAAAAAATACCAACAAAAAAAAGAATAAAAGGAAAGAGTACACCGGTAAATTTTCTTCCATTGTTAGGTATCCTTCTCCTTGATCACCCAATTGTCATATCTTTCACACACTCAGCACACACACGCTCGCGCATGCATAACACACAACTCTTGTAGTGTTACTCTCAAAATGATGTCACTTCACTCTTATATATTCACTCACTTGACAAGAAAAATAAGAAAGAAAGAAAAAAATCTGAAAAAAGATTTCTTTTGCCTTGTAAATGTGCCTTTTATATAGCTTATAGATAGCCTTGGTCAGGTTTCCTGACATTCCTGTCATAACCACCTTGAGAACTACCCGAAATTGTTGTTGAACTGTCATGAAATTGCTCTGGTAGAGCCATAGCGCCTTGGCAGTGGTTTTGTAGTGCTTAGGTGTTGCGCTCTCTAATTTTTTGTTTTAAATTTTTTATTTTTGACGTTGTAATGTAGTGTCTCGATGCTACAAATTTGGCATCGCAGTACTATCTTCTCTATTCTACACAATATTTTCTTCTTATACTAGCGCATCAACTTGTAAATATAGCTCAATGTCGTTGTACTATGATTCTGCCTTTCTTTTTCTTTTCTAATAAGATAGTTTATATCATAAATATTTAAAATTATGAAAATAAATCATAAAATAAAAAATTTTTTCTTAAAATGCATGCTAATTTAACTAAACTTTTTCACTCATTAAAGTGCTAGAAAGCAAAACTAATTTTTTGATTAAGCATTCTAAAAATTTTATAAGAGTTATAATTATAAGCATCAAGTTATATTTATGAATGTATTTAAAATAGCTATTGCATGGATGAAGTAAACAAAAAATCATGAGTATACCTAGGATTAATTTGAATTTAAGGATGTGACCCAAAAATAATTTGGTCAAAATTCCTTATTTAAACTTGTAATGTATATAAAAAACTCTATGGTGTCTTTATATATCTATTAAATATTTTGAAATAGTAATCAAACTATTTAAGTCTAAAATTTTTTTCTCATATTATTTTTATTTTCTTATTTTCAACTATTTGAGCTTTTCTTAAGTTTTTGTGGATAATGATACTATTGTTTCACTATCCTTATTAAAATTTTTACATTTAAATTCATTTGCAACAAGATAAATGCAAGAGCTATTTAAGCTTATACATGGAACTCTATCAAATGCCTATCAGGGTTTCTCCATTGTCACTACATCATCATTAATTTCTTAAAATTTTAATATTCATTTCCTCCCTTTGCTTCTTTAGTTGGTGAAAGTTATGTTACTTAGGGATATCAAACACTGAAGCAATAACATAACAAGAATAATGGTTGTATTAAGTATTTATCAAGTTTGAGCACAAGTAAAATGAAGTACTGAATAACTATAGCACATGATAATATAATTATCAAATCTATATCTACATATCAATCTATCCTTTCTTAAGATTGTATATTTTATTATAGTGATAGTCAATTTAGTAATTGTTAACAATGATAAAATTTTTGTTTTCTTTTTATAGGTTGATAGTGGTTGCTCGTTGCATTGCTTACAAGAGAACTTATTGAGGTATAGAGAGAGAGAGAGAGAGAGAGAGAGAGAGAGAGAGAGAGAGAGAGAGAAACAAAAGTACTTTCTCTATTATAAAATATTGTATGGATGCTACTTGATCATTGCGCCTTTCATTAATCGTAACTTATGTCAAAATTTGTGAAATGTTTTAGAAATATAATTCGTTTTGAATGATATTGATAAAATATGTACCATGCAGAGATTTGACTTCAAAATATATAACTAATTATAATGATCATAATAGTCAGATAATTGATAATCAGATTTGAATCTATCATTACTGCTACAAAAAAAACAAATTAAAAAAATAAAACCAAGTTGTTATAATTTTTACATATGTGCAATTAAAACTGTTGTAACTAATAGTGATTATAATCATTGCAATTCTATATTACTATATAATAAAAGAAATTATTACTGCTACAATATTTGTTAATAGCATTACAATGATTATTTAAAATCTTAAATTTATGTAGATGGCATTAATTTTAATCGCCTTAAATAATTATTATAATATTATATGCTTATATACATAATCATTACTAAATTTTATTTCATAATGGTTAAAACAATCACAGTACACCCTAGCCAGCAGTCTCAAGATCGTTGCAAAGGAAAAAAGCAATGGCAACGTTTGTGTGGAGGTTTCTGAACATCTATTATAGAAATTATGATGATTTCAACCACTGTAAAATGGTGCCAATATTGCTGGCTTTATATATCAACTTCTACTCTCTAAGTATTCAAAATCTCTGCATGCATGATATATATTAAGTTAATAACTTCTAAATGCCAAATTAAAGGGTTACAGAAGTATGGCTTCCCACGTTTTCCGGTGAAGAGAAATTGCTGGACAAATCTCCTTTGGCAGAAAGTATTTTACAGTCGCTCCACACTCCGAGAGAGGAACTTGACGCACTTACAGCTCCTGCCAATGGAGAAGTTGCCCAGCTATCAACTCTTCGCCATATCTCCAGCTCAGTCCATCAAAGGACTTCAGCCTCGTATTTAAAGGCATGGAAGCTAACGAATAAGCCGAAGCTTCGTTGCAGCATATCCACTAAATGAAACAAATCTATTGTATTTCACCACAATTGCCAGATACATTTATAAGAATATTCTTTCATCATTTTCAGACTATATCTATCGATTACCACGTACTAGAAAGTAACGAGGATTTGCAAATCTTATCAAATTACGATATAAATAGAACATTCTTTGGGAAAATCCAAAGAATGTTTTGCACTCTTTATATATATATATATATATATATATATATATATATTTTATATATATATATATATATATATATATATATATATATATATAATATAAATAGAGCGAAAATACGATTCCTTTGCTCGAAAAGGATTAATGAATTAATGCATATATTTAGCCTTTTACTTATGTAGTTGCATAAGGTGCAAGTTATTAGCAACGAGTAGTATTTTACTTCCATATATAAGTAATTATGTTTTCTCATATATTCATTCTTTTGAGTGAAAAGTTAGTGTAATATAAATAATTTGTTTATGAAGTATACTTTTTTTTTTACTATTTTGTTGGAAATAAATATAAAATTTTAAGATAGTTTACTTCGAAGTTCATTTCTAAGAAAATATATAGTCAAAATGATCGCATTTTCTTTGCATGAATTTAGTCCATTTTAAAATGCATAAAACCAAACAAGTTAAAAAGAAAAATTAAAAACATAATAATTCAATAACAAGGCAATAACATCTTGAAGTTTTACAGCAGGCTTGCATAGAGCAGACAAGATTTTTCCAATTTGGATTGTTGACTGAATGTTCCATCAGTCAAGTTGAGTAAATTAAAATTAAACAATGCAAATTGAAAAAATACTCGTAAATAGTAAATGATACGATAAACTTCTCGTAACATTGAAATTGATCAATATACATATTTCACAATTATCAATCAGAAGGAAATCCATCGATTGCATATCAGTCGAGATATGATGGTAAACGACATCCGTTAAATTGAAATTGATCTTCGTTAGCGTCAAAACATCGAAACCTATTAAATGAGACTATTTGCGCCCAATTCAGATGAGTTTGCACCAATGTCAAGCGGTTGGACGCGACAACGCGCAACTTTGAACCAAAATTTAAAAACTAAATGGCCTAATTAAAATATTGAATCTGGAATGTAAAATTTATTTAGAAATGATACCTATATTATGTGGGTTTAATTTCGGCAAGATTCCACGCAAATCTCAATGCGATTGGGTCATACGAGGATAAAGAAACTTTTGATATTTACTTTTAACATGATAAATAAAATGTTTATAAATAATTTATTTCAGAATTAATTTGAAATTGAATTGAGCTCTAAACAACCTTAATTCTGCCTAATATTTTAAATATCTCACTCAATTTAATTTGATAGGATAATTATAAATTAAAGCTCTTAAATTTCATTATTTCCTACCTAATATTAACTACAACAAGTCTTTTAAGAAAATAATGCGTCGAGTCGTAGCTTTACGTATTGGACTCAATCTGCAGCGTCCATTGGTTTTATTTTGCTTAACGGCATTTAATTGTCGGCGGCGCCATTTATCATAGCCCGCCCTCGTTCAAATGGAGAAGAAGCATCGTTGGAATGCGGAGGAATTTAAAAGAAATATATATCTAGATTTAGGGTTTAGGGGTGCATTTTTTCTTACAACCAAATCAAAGAGAAAAAGAAAATCTCATTTCTTTTTTACGAAAGAACCATGAAGATGGGGAATGAATTTGAAAGTTATGGCCTTGAGGAAATAGCTGAGGATGTATTAAATAAAATTCATGGTAATTTTCTCATTGTATACATACATTTGTTAGTGTTATTCCTTGAAATTCTTTTATTTAGTGTATATTTCCCTTGTTTGGAGTTCTTTGCAAGAGGACTTTGCTTGTTTTGAGGAATTTTTGTATCTGTACTCTCATGAGAGTACAGATAATTTTTTGAATATTTTTGCAGTTTATTTTGTCTAGATGGAGAGAATATGGTCATTATATTTCATTAGAAACAATTTTCTTTGGCCTGTTTGGAGGAAATATGTTCATTATAATCCATCATGAATAATTTGGAGGCTGTTTGGTTATTTTTTTAGTGTTATTTTGCATCTGTACTCTCTTGAGAGTCTGAGATGATTTGACATTTTCTCTTTCTTGGTTGTTGAGATTATTTTCATTACTCTCTGTAGTCTCTGTACTCTCTGTACTCTCTGTACTCTCCTATGAGTACAGAGCATTTTGGTCATTTTTTTTGTTTCTTTGATCTGTTTGGAGGAAATATGTTCATTAGGCACAATTTGGAGGCTGTTTAATTGATTTGTTAGTGTTTTCTTGCATCTGTACTCTATGTACTCTCATGAGAGTACAGATATTTTTTGGCCATTTCTCCAGTTTCTTTGGCCTGGTTGTTGAGATTAGGTTTAGTACATTCCGTTAGAAGCAATTTGGCAGCTGTTTGGATGGTTTCTATGGGATTTTTGCATCTGTACTCTTTGTACTCTCATGAGAGTATAGATGATTTTGCCAATATTTTTACAGTTTATTTGGTCTGTTTGTAAGAAATATGTTCATTATAATCCATTAGTAGCAATTTTGTAGGGTGACTTGGTTGATTTTTATGGTTAATTTATTCTTGTCATTCTTGGCGTCTCATTTTAAAGTTTACCATATCTGAAAATGATAAAGATCTTATGCTACCGCTAACGGTGTTTGATAATCTTGTAGCACTCTTTTAATAAAGTCATTGATATTTCTGAGGCTTCATCTATCAATTCATTAGACTCCATGAAATTAAATTTCGATTCTATTACCTCAATCTGCTGGGACATAGAAGCGCTTTCTTTCGGGTGTGCATTCCTTTCACGATGATGTAGTGGTAATAGGGATGTCAATATAGGGAGAAGGTCTTATGGCATAGAGGAAATATCTTCTGTGAGGTCGGCTTAGGAGGAAGCCCTTAAAAAGCATCTTGAAGGTAAAACAAAAGCAAAAGAAGCCCTAGAAGACTATCTCAACTCTGTACTCTTTGTACTTTATATACTCTGCACTCTTTGTACTCTCTGTACTCTTCTCAACTCATCGGTAACTTGATATAATACTGTTTATGTTTCATCGATAATTTTTCTCAACTGTATGCACAATTTTTTGTTTGTTAGTGTTATTCCTTGAAATTCTTTTATTTAGTGTATATTTCTTACACTGTTTGGAGTTCTTTGTAAGAGGACTTTGCTTGTTTTGAGGATTTTACATGTATCTCTTTGTAATCTAAGTAACAATTTATATTATTTTCATGAGTTTATTTTGCCGAGAGAATATATTCATTACATTCCATTAGAAGCAACTTGGAGGCTATTTAGATTGATTTTAGAGAGTTTTCATGTATACTCTACTCTCTGAGTGATAAAGTATTTTGGGCATTTTTTAGTTTTTATGAGAATGTTTGGAGGAAATATATTCATTACAAATCTATTAGAAATAATTTGGAGGCTGTTTGGTTGCTTTAGTGTTATTTTGCATCTACTCTTTGTACTCTCACTACTCTCGCACTCTGTCTCTCACTCTCTACTCTCGTGAGAATACGAGCATTTGGTCATTTTTTCTTTCTTTGACGTTTGGAGGAAATATGTACATTCATCCATGAATAATTTGGAGGATTTGGTTAGTTTTTTAGTGTTATTTTGCATCAGACTCTATACTCTCTTGAGTACAAATGATTTTGGACATTTTTTCCAATTTCTTTGGCCTAGTTGCTCAGATTATATTCATTACATTCGGTGGAAGCAATTTGGGTGGCTTTTGGATGGTTTTGGATTTTGTGCTCTTTTCTCTGCTCTCATATTTATCTCATTCTTTCATTTTCTTTGGCATTTGGAATATATTTATTTATGACACATTTATTTACATTATAATAATTGAATTTTAATCATGAAATAATATGATTTAATATAAAATGACTTTATCGATTAATCAATTTTTCTTTAATTCAAAAATATATTCAAAATTTTTTTATGTATTTATCTAGCGCTTAGCAAATTCTAGAAAGCGTCTAGTGCTTGTCCACCATGATTAGATTCTCTTGACTTGAGAGGCGGATGGTTAAAAAAATATAGAAAGTCATAATCATTAATTCGCTGGCGCCTACATCTTCTCATATCACAGATGCATTAGCGATGAAAAGGCTTCCATGTTGAAGACAATAGAAATTTGAGAAAGCGATACATTATTTATCTAAGTGAGGAAGTTGGCGGTAGAAAATATTGGATTCACAAAAAGAGATGCTTTCAATTTTATTCAGAAAGAGAAAAGATCGAGGATTACGAATGGTGACAGTAATGCATTAATACAGCTATTTAAGGAAAGATAAGCAGCGGACAACATGTTTGCATGGGATGTACAAGTTGATGAGTTAGATTGCTTAGTAAGTTTTTTTTAGAGCAATGGCATGTCTAGGATAGCATATGACTATTTTGGTGATGTGATAATTTTTGATACAAGCTATCAACTCAATAAATATAATCTTGTTTGTGCCCCTCTTGTTGGAGTGAATCATCACTGGCAAAATGTGTTATTTGGGTAGCCTTTTATCGGAAAGAGGATTGAGTCATTCATGGCTATTCCAAACATTTCTTCTGATGAGTGACATACATCCTACTGATAATATTCACTGATCAAGATCAGGCTATGGCGAGAACAATCAAAATTGTATTAGCATACTCATCATAAGTTGTGCCAATGGCATATTTGAAAGCTCCTTCCAAGGTTCTTCTTTAATAGTAATAAGAGGGTACAAGGGCTATTTTATATATGCATGAGCAAATGTGACTCAGAGGAAGAGTTTGAAGAAGCTTGGTCTGTCATGCTAGAAGAAGGCAATTTGTATGATCATGCTTGGCTATCTGAGCTTTATAAAATTAGATCCAAGTGGTCCACTGAATTCAGCAAAGACTCATTATGCATGGGCATCTTATCAATGCAACGTAGTGAGTCAATGAACAATGTATGTCACGAAATCTCTAAACCAACAAGTTTGCTCACATATTATTTCTTGGGTTTGGAGAAGGTTATGGAGACATGATGTCGGAATGAACATAACGAAGACTTCAAGTGTAGCCAGTCATCGATTGTTCTGTTAAGACCATTCCAATTCAAAACAATATATTTTATACAAGAAAGCTTTATACTATATTTGAGGAAGAATTTTTTGCATGGAGTTGAGGCCTATCGGTGCGATTATGATATGGAGTATGTGGTAAGAAAGTTAGAGAATAAAAATTTATCCAAAACATGGACTGTCCATTTCAATGGGACTACTAGATGTAACTTATACTTGTAAGAAATTTGAAATGATGGGATTACTTTGTGCCCATTGTATCAGAGTTCTTAGTCATGAAGATGTAGTACCCATTCCGGATAAGTATCTTCTCATGCAATGATCTACCAGAGCAAAGAGGGATATTTACATCGATAGTTCATATAGAAAATTAAGAGATGTGAAAGGTATAGATGAAAATGTTATTGGCATTATTTTCTAGAACCACATTAGTCGATATACATATCAAATAAGCATCGGGCATAGGGTAATAATAGGCGAGGGTATATGCTTCAATCCTTAAAAAACTATATGATGATGTCGACTCTATAATAAGTGAATTCTCTTCCAATGAGTAATAAGAAGAAGAAGTCAACCACAGACAAGGAAAAGACATCTTAAAGGATCGTTAAGCAACGTCAAAGGGTGTTTCCAACGAGGCTTAGAGATATTAGAGAGATCCAAGAAAGCTAAGAGTAATTCTCTATTTGCCTCTTAATTTTAGTATTTAAAATATTGCTAATCTTCAAACCATCCTATTTTTGTTGTTACAAACTAAAGTACAACCGATAGTATCGCGAGCGTGTTTTATCACCCATTGCAACACCTTTCTGTATGCGAGTGTTTTTTGAGGTAGCACAATATATCGATCTTTGTAAAAATCATTAAATGATACAATGTTCTACCTCAAGAATTTAACTCGAGCTCAACAATCAGTCAGTCGGCTGAAGGGTACACTAAGTTGATGATGGATATTATTACAGAAAAATATTTCAAAGCATGATATCATTTAGTTATGTATTCTTATTTGCATCATTTGAGAAACTGAGTAGAGAGGGTACATAACTTGCTTGAAACCGGGAAGGTCCAAATGGACTTTAACATGGGTCAATTATTTTGCTTGGTTTTTCCTCGCTTCTGTTGTTTGTTTCTCTTAGCGGCAGTATAGAGTTTACCTATTAAAACTTTGTAATCCTTAGGTGGCAATAAAATTTTTATATTTTACCAAATTACAATTTCTGATTGATGAGTCTACCTTGCTTACAAGGATGAGCTGATTTTCATTGCATTATATAATTTGATATATACTCTATAAAGTACTACATGAAATGATTTTTATTTCATGCATTACAATTTTGATAAGCGTATGTTCTATCAACAAGTTTAGTAGAAATGAAAAAAAAAAATTCTGATGAAGATGATATTAGTCGATGATATTAGTTTAGTAATTATTTATAAATTTATCAATAATATTAATTTAATTGAGATGATATTTTGGTTATTACATTATTTGAAAAAATTCCTCATCTTAAAATATAGAATTTGCTCCACTGCCTTCAAAATTTAAATTTCTGAATAAGACGTTAGTAAGCCGCATCATCGACAGTTTATTTGTCTATTTTATGCACATGTTTCAGTAGAAAGTATGTTTTAAGAAGCATGATTTCGATTGGTAGAAAGTAATTTTATGCATTCATAAAATTCTACCACATTTCTAAAGATCATAATTTCCTTTATTAAAGAGTTTAGTTTAATAATCGTACCCACTTATATTACGTTCACATGCTAAGTAGTTCATATTGCTTCTACATACTTTGAGGCATTCCAAATGTATGAGTATAACGTAAATTTTAGATAATGTAAACTTCTTTTTATTGATCGAATTTAAAATATGATATAATTTGAATATCAAAATTAAGCTTATTTTCTCCAAACAAGTAAAGAAATCATCATAGAATGGTAAACAATATTATATCAACTACCCATGAGTGAGAAGTATATAAAGAGTCAGAGTATAGAGTCAGAGAGTATAGAGTACAGAGTACATGGGTATAGAAAGTCAGAGAGAATCTGAGAGAGTCTGAGAGTAAAGGATCTGAGAGAGTAGAGAGGGTTCACATGCAAAACTCCCAAAACTCATAAAAATGCAACCAGAGCATCCAACTTGCTTTAAAGTTATTGTGAACAATTCCTCTCCATCAAGCAAAAGTGGAAATGGGAAAAATAAGCAAATAATTTACCATGAGGAGAAAAGAGTTAAGCTCAGAACACCTCAAATATTCTTATAGTCGGCTTGAACTACAGATAGAATAGAGTATAAAGATCTGAAAACATAGAGATCAGAAATCAGAGAGTATAAATCTGAGATGAAATACTCTATATACTCAAGAATAGAGTATAGATGAAACACATCCTAAAGCATTCCATCAACCAAATTCGCGGTGTTCTGCTAATAATAAAGATCAAGATATTAAAAAAATATATAAGAAATACCATACAATTATTTCCTACTTATCAAACTTTAAATGTATTCTTAGCTTGCCTTTTTCATTCCCAAATAAAGATAAGCAAACTTCGACCTAAAGCAATTCATCTTCTTGACCAATCTTGGTGGTCGGCTAAGTGGGGATTTAATTGCCTCTATGTACTTATAGACAAACATTCCATGATAACATTGTTATCTTGGAATACCTCACCATTTTGATTGGCCATTTTGTGGGATCATCACAAAGACCGGATCAAGTAATTTGATCCAAGCGAAGTGTAGTCAATAAGCGGTCCAAAAAAAAAGTTTAAAATTGGAAATAACTATTATAATCTCGGAAGAATGACCTTATGGGTTGGTTTTGATAATGAGTCATAAAAATACCAAGCCCAGCTTAATATGCCAACAGAGTGTCTAGTCGATTATATATAATTGGAAGTAAGAGTAGCTTAGCTCTTGATACACTGTCTGCAGTGACATGTTGGATGAACATTTTGCTTTCCTTGTATAGGCCATATTTTGTATAGCCCTGTAAGAAAAGAAGAGAATGTTTATAAATTGTAGTCCATCTATACAAACAAGGATTGAATCGTAATGCACTATATATAGGTAACTTACCTGGCATGAGATGTACAAATAGGGACATACTGACCGGAGAGTATAGAGCAGTAAGAGAAGCGAAGGCATCGGCGTGTGCATCCGAGAATCTTGATCATCGAACTCATCGATCGCCTCGTGCAATAATGATATTCCAGAATCTTGTATCACCATAAGTGAGATATTTTAAAGTAGCTTAATTAAACAAATAGGTTATTTTATGTATGAAGGAGTTGATTGAAGATTGACTTACTTATCCTTGAATCGAGAACGCGGCGTGTCAATAAGATGGAGCATCGGCGACTCACGGATGAGAAAATAAAATGATGTGCCTCTGGCGATGATAAATCGGCGATGAAAGTTAGTGATGAAGAGCTAGATTCACTATGAATTAAGGATCGATCTACTGAGATGATGCATACCTCCGACTGATACTCCTCCACCACAATGATAACAGTCTGCGAGTCATCGACCTTTATTGGCTCATCTTTGCGAACCTATAAAAAATTTAGTAAAATCTATTTCTATTATCTCAAATTTAAAAGTAACTTAATACCTCTGCCTCATCTTGAGTGGAGGTCACCACATCACTTATTGTTGCTCGTGACTTCCGTAGTGTGTGTGTGAAGGGGAACAAACAGCTTTCCTCTTCCTTATCTGCCAAGCCTTCACACCATGCTCAATGCTGCCGATTAGAGGCTTCGGAGCATCTTCATGTGTAGTGGAGGCCTCCACAATAGCTTCCCCTATGGTGGACTCAACAGGGGCTTCCCTAGTCGAGGCTACTTTAGGGGCTTCCCAAGTGGAAGTATTCACAGGCGTGCATAGTTGCCTCCACGGAGACTCCCGTCTAACTCCATGGGGAAGCTCCTTTGGTAGCCTCCATGATGCCACTACCTCCTCAAGAGTTCCCCCTGTGGTGACCTCCACAAGAGCTTCCCCCACAGTAGGGATGGTAGGACCCCGCTGCCCAGCAAGAACCTCCTCGATAGCAGTAACCCGCAAATCAATCCCATCCATTCTCTCTGTCATTGTTACTTGAAAAGAAGATATATCTTTCAAGTCCCTAAAACCTGCAAGTATCCTCTCCACCATAAAGCCTTCTATGGGGGTAGTAGCAAAGGGCAAGCTAGATACACTAGATGGGGGAGAATATCGAGGAGAGACATATGGAGATTCAGTAGGGGATGAACTCAGTGGACTTAGAATGGGATTGTTATTGCGCTCAACATGTATTGCATGTTAGGTAGGGGAAAATGATTCAAGGAGCCAGGTCTCCTCTTCCGATATGTCCTCGAATGAAAGGCAGACCTATGTTAAACCGATAAGAAAATGTGATGACTACAGCATAAATAAATACATTCTTATATGAGCCAAGTGATATTGTTATATGTCACTGGTGTCCTCTAAACCGGTGAAGGCTTTCTCGAAAACTTTATTTTTGGCCATCGCAGCATACGTGACTTTGCAAATGGAGATGGCGACCTCATGATGCTTATGTGCGTGACAGATCTACAATTAATATTTATATAAGTTAACTTCAATGCATCAAATAATACATAAGAAGATATAAAACATACCATAAGAAGAGTGACAAAGCCACTCATGTACGGTGTCTTACGGGTATAAATCTTTGATGTAATACCATCAAATTGTGAAACTAGAAAGGCCCAAATAGCCTCTGCCCACTTGTATTCAACAAATTTATCTATGTCATCGCGTAGGAAATCAATTTTGATGCCACCCTATAGTTGTGATATACAAAAGATTTGACAGTAGAAAATATATATATAAGCGCAAAAAAGTATGCCACGAAACAGCTGCTCAAGCATAGTCTTATAGTCCATGGCGAGCTATGACGGTGAAGATTTCATAAGACCTTCTCCCCTATGTTTGGCATCCCTATAATTCTTCACTTCATGGGGGGAATGCATTGCACCAGAAAGAAAGCTTGCTTCTCTATCTCCCAACAAAACATGATTGAGGTAATGGCTATTAAGTCTTGCTGAATTCCGTAGAGTCTAATGAATAGATGCAGATGAACCTCTTTAAAATGTCAATGACTTCATCAGTAAATCATGTTGCAATATTATTGAACACCATTCTAAAGGTGGTAGGCCAGCATCTCGAAGTTATCCTTTTCCCAGACATGGTAAACTTCAAAATGAAAAGTCAGTTAATGAAAGTACAGATGCAAACCACCCATAAGAAATAACCAATCAGCCTCCAAATTATTCCCAATCGATTTGTAATGAACATATTTTCTCCAAACAGGCCAAAGAAATTGAAAAAAAAAATGTCCACAAAATCATCATCTCGAGAGTATAGAAATCTGATACAAAATAACACTAAAATACTAACCAATAGCCTCCAACTTGTTCGATGGTGTAATGAACATATTTCCTCCAAACAGAAACAAGAAAAATAAAAAATGCTACGTACTCTCATGAGAATGCAGTCTGATGCAAAATCTCCCAAAACCATCCAACAGAGAAATGCAAAAAAATACTAAAAAACCAACCAAACAACCTCCGAATTGTTCCTGGTGGATTGTAATGAACATATTTCCTCACGAGCAGCCAAAGAAACTAAAAAATGACCAAATGCTCAGACTCTCATGAGAGTATGAGAATACATCTAAATCTCCAAAACCATCCAAACATCCTCCCAAATTGCTTCCAATAGAATGTAATGAACATATTTCCTCCAAACAGGCCAAAAAAATTGGAAAAAATTAGCCAAAATCGTCTGTATTCTCAAGAGAGTACATATGCAAATAACACAAAAAAATCAATCAAATTATTCCTAATGGTTGTAATGAACATATTTCTCCAAACAAGCCAAAGAAATAGAAAAAATGACCAAAATACGTACTCTCATGAGAGTACAATTACATAATCCAAATGAATGCAGATATAAAATAATACTAAAATAACCAAACAACCTCCAAATTATTCCGATGGATTATAATAAACATATTTCAAGCAGAAAGAAAGGAAAAAATGACCAAAATGCTCTGTACTCTTATGAGAGTACAAAGAGTACAGATGCAAAAATCTCCTAGAAACCATCCAAACAACCACCAAATTGCTTCCACTAGAATGTAATGAACATAATCTGAACAATCAAAGAAATTGGAAAAAATGTCCAAATCATCATTACTCTCAGAGAGTATAGAGTACAGATGCAAAATAACACTAAAAAATCAACCAAATAGCCTCCAAATTATTCGTGATGGATTGTAATGAACATATTTCTTCCAAACAAGCTAAAGAAACAAGAAAAAATGACCAAAATGCTCTGTACTCTCATGAGAGTACATAGAGTACAAATATAAAAATCTCCTAGAAACCATCCAAAGCGACCCAAATTACTTCCTGGAATGTAATCTGAACAACAAAGAAAGCTGGAAAAATATCCACAAAATCATCTGTACTCTCAAGAGAGTACAAAAAGTACAGATGTAAAATAACACTAAAAAACCAACCAAAAAGCCTCCAAATTGTTCCTGTTGGATTGTAATGAACATATTTCCTCCAAACATGCCAAAGAAACATGAAAGAAAAAGACCAAAATGCTCACTCATGAGAGTAGAGAATCTGATACAAAAATCTCCCAAAAACCATCCAAACAACTACCAAATTGCTTCCACTTGAATGTAATGAACATAATCTGACCAACTAGGCTAAAGAAATTGGAAAAAATTGTCCACAAAATCATCTGTACTCTCGAGAGTATAGAGAAATCTGAATGTAAAATAACACTAAAAACTAACCAAAGCGAATAAATTATTCTTGATGGATTGTAATGAACATATTTCCTCCAAACAGGCCAAAGAAACAGGAAAAAAATGACCAAAATGCTCTATACTCTTATGAGAGTATAAAGAGTACAGATGCAGAATTCTTCCAGAAACCATCCAAACATCCCTTTAAATTGCTTCCAATGTAATGTAATGAACATAATCTGAAAAACCAGCCGAAAGCGGAAAAACATGTCCAAAATCATCACTCTCGAGTACTGAGTACATATACAAAATAACACTAAAAAAAATCAACCAAATAGCCTCCAAATTATTCACGATGGATTGTAATGAATATATTTTCTCCAAACAGCCAAAGAAAGCAGAAAAAATTACTAAAATGCTCAGACTCTCATGAGAATGAGAGAGTACATATCTTAAATCTCCTCTATCCAAATATCCCTCCAAATTGCTTCCAATATAATGTAATGAACATAATCTGAACAACGAGGCCAAAGAAATTGGAAAAACATGTCCACAGAATCATCTGTACTCTCAAGAGAGTACAGATGCAAAATAATACTAAAAAACTAACCAAACCGCCTCCAAATTATTCCTGATGGATTGTAATGAACATATTTCCTCCAAACAGGCCAAAGAAATAAGAAAAACTAACCAAAATGCTTTGTACTCTCATGAGAATATAGAGAGTATAGATGTAGAAATCTCACGGAAATCATCCAAGCATCCCTCCAAATTACTTCCAATGTAATGTAATGAACATATTTCCTCCAAACAGGCCAAAGAAGCTAGAAAAAAATGGCCAAAATTGTTTGTACTCTCAAGAGAGTACAGAGAGTACAGATGCAAAATAACATTAAAAAATCAACCAAACAACCTCCAAATTATTCCTAATGGATTGTAATGAACATATTTCCTCTGAATAGGCCAAAGAAACTAGAAAAAAATGGCCAAAATACTGACTCATGAGAGATGATCTGAAAATCGACCACAAAATTTTAATGCCATCGGTGAACATACTATCATCCTTAATCAGCCACATAATTCATCTTGAAACATGACCATCCTACCATGTGTGGTATACTAAACATTTTACAAGGCTAATCGGTTCAAAATTTGAAAATAACGGCGTGTACCATCTTGACAGTACAGAGTACACATGCAAAACATCTCCAAAAACTACTAAAATGCATCCCGTTCATTTAAAGAACTCAAATGTTCTAAAATGTTCACATATTGGACGGTGAGAAGAACAGAGAAAATCCTAAATTCATTAAAGTTTGGGAACACAGGTATAAATACCTCATGTAGTCGTCTACAATACCTCAATGGAAGTTATTTGCAAGATATTCTAAACCACTGAGCGACGGCTGGACGTTCACCGATCGAGCGGGAGGCTGAAGCAGGAGAAAGAAAACCCTAGCGTCGGGAGGAATGTCGAACGGCGCTCATTTTCTTCTCCATTGTTTGAGCAGGGGGCCAGTCAGTCGGGGGATAAAGCGGCGTCATCGCCGTCCATCTAGATTTGTTAAAGTGCTAAAATGGGAAAAAAACCCGGACAGCGTCGACTGGGATTGGAGTCCGTGCAGTAAACATCTGACTGACATAATATTTTCTCGAGAGAGGAGTAGTTCGGGTGGCTGTTGCGCTTGGGAACCAGAGAGGGGCTCATTTTTGCGTGTCTCCCCCTTATTATTATTATTATTATTATTATTATTATTATTATTATTATTATTATTATTATTATTATTATTTTTACTTAGATGGGAGGGACGGGTTTTAGGAAATAGGGAAGTATGGGGAAGGTGATGTGGCAGCATATTACTGGTAGAATGGGAGGTGAGATATGGAGATGGGTATTTTGCAATTTCGGCGATGGCGGTATAATTATAAGATAATTAAATAGATTTATCTGAAATGTGTGCTAATTTTGTACGAAATTTTAAGCGTGAAAACTTTAATCAAATTGGATTTTACTCTAAATAATTTGGCGTTCGGGCCAATGATGCAATCCATTTCATGAATGGAGGTCGTTTGAGTAACTTGGCGTCGGGTGTTTCGGTTCAAAATGCGCATTATAAACCCCGGCGTTCGACGTTCATGTATACTCATCCGAATTGAGCGCGAATAGTCTCATTTGATAGGTTTCGATGTTTTGGAGATAACAACATGATCAATTCCATGAACAGGGGTCGTTTGGTTTGCGTCGGCGTCTCTTAACCTCGATATGCGTGCAAGCGCGTTGATGACTCGACCGCTTGATCAGTTGATCATCAAGTTGTGTAATATTTATATTCTGACTAGTTTCGACGCTCTGAACGCGACGGCGAAGTCCGTTCTTCGATCAGAGTCGTTTTGACCATTTTTTGGCTGAGTCGCGTTTTGCGATTTTCCTCGGTTTTGAATTGACTTGTGAGCTTGACTGATATATATATATATATATATATATATATATATATATATATATATATATATATATATATATATATATATATATATATATATATATATATATATATATATATATATATATATATGACAAATAATAGAAATATCATTTTGTAAGATAATTAATTGTTTTGTAATTGCCCAACAAATATTTTATACTTCTGGCCAAACGATACATCCTAAATTTTGATAATAATAAGGCGATTTGATGCAAATTTTTTCCCATGCCAATTTATCAGTTGTTTTATAAAACTATTTATAGTACAAACCAAGTGAAATTCAAGCATCACTGTCCCTTCAGTAATAGTATATTTTGCTGAGTTCTACAGCAGTTATCTTTAATATTTATCGTAGTATTCAGGTATGGTTTCCTCCCATGCATCGTTATAATTAACATAAATCATATTTCACAGAAGATCGTAGAGCAGTAAAGGCTGCACAATAAACTTTAGTAAATGAGTTCTTCCTGCATCAAATAAAACCTGAAAAGAACTGTTTCAGGAGCTTTAGACGTTTTTTTGTTATATATACATGACAAATAATCAAAACAAAAAATAACAAAATTTCACAATACATTTATAAAATAACTGCAAGACGTTTTTTTTGCTATAAAAGGCATTCAAACTGATCTTTTAATCCAAAAAACAATTATTTTTTTATATATTTTCACAAATATTATTCTATTTTGAGCTTCTATCATACGCTCATGGCCTAAAAATACATCAGAATCTCATAATGTATTTTTCAGGCTTTATTTTGATGTTTTGAACTTCAACTGAATGAAAGTTAATTGATAATATGAAACTTTGTGGATGAAATCTATAACAAGCAAAACTGGGTGAAGATGTTGAAGAAAGAATTGAGCATCCTTCAGCTTTAAATCTCATTTTTCATTTAGAAAAATAATTTTTAGCTATAATTATATCTTAATTGAAAATATATGACTGAATATTAAATATTAGTCATGAGTTTTAATAATTTTGCTGAAACTAACACTTGTAGCCACAATTTTAATCATATAATCACAACACCTGAAAAAATATGATTAATGTGTGATTAAAAAGATTTAATCTTATTTTTATGAAAATATTGTTCAATAACTATCTTGAGTCTTAAACACTTTCAACCATAGAGCATCAATACTCTCTTTTGAAAAATGAACTGAAGATAAAGTGTACTATTTTACTTCAAAATTTCAACCCCATAACAATACATAATTAATAGATAAATGATCGATCATATAATGCATTGAAATGCATACATTTTTCTATTCATTATTTATTGAATTAGTGTTAAAAAGTGCACTTACATTAAAGCATTTCTCTAATATTAGGACGTATTTGAGACAGTTTTTTTCGCTTTATTTTTTTGAAAGTGGAAAAGCAAAATACTTTTTTGACTACCGCTTTTTTTTTCTGTTTTCAGAAAGTTTCGTAGAGAAAAAATTATTTTGAGTATCAGAACTGTTGTTGTTGTTGCTAATAGAAAGTTGCTTTTTAAATTTTTTAAAAAGGAAACTTTTTCAAAAAGCCGCTTTCTCCACAGTAGTTTTACAACCAACATCACCAAAGAGACCCTTAATGTAATAAAATTATAATTTTAGCCACTCCTCTTAAAAAATGTGATTAATAATAGAAATTTAATCATATATATATATATATATATATATTAAAATTTTATTGTCCATGCATGCACGTACGTCGTGTTTTATTTGTCCATCGATACCATTTACAGAAATCAGAAAAAAAAAATCCATTACGTTTAATGAGTCTGTAAGTAAGTTTTGTTTACCTTGTAGTTGGAAAGTCTTCCATCATAATTACCCGGTAAGCATTCATGTATCCTTCTTGTTTCTGTGTTGTTGAATAACAGGACAATTCTCCTTTGGCACAGAATTAATAAATAAAAAACTTATAGTTTGATACAAATAATACTACAAGAATTTTCTATTCTTTCTGCCAAAGGAGATTTGCCTGTTATTCTGAAACCCCACAGGGCCACTTCCCCTTCACTCGACAATTTAAGAACTTGATTGATTCCATTATTGCCGAACTTCTGCTTCATATGTTCACCACTTATAAGGGTGGGTGAATCACAGTAATACGGGCATGGATATGCTACAGGATATGCTTTGAACTATTCTTGAGGAGCTTCCATTATTGTGCCCTTTGCTTTTCTTTTCTATCTCGTTGTGAACACAACTGTACTGGTCCAGATTTTCTTTATCATTCCTCGCAAAAGCAAATTATTTATTCCATCTTCAGAAATATTATATTCTCGTATTTTTCATGGTTGTTACCTTTCGTTGATAAATGATTTTTTAATGCCTTTTAACCTTTTAATGAATCTTTTTAATGAATCTTTCTGCGTAACACACTGAATTCAAGGAGGTTCAGGTAATAATAAGAGCCTGGTAACAGTTGGAATTACAGTACTGAATATGACTCTCACTTTAAAGAATTGTACCTATACTGAAATTTTTTATGCACTTATATTGACTCAATATATACTACATAAGTGGAGTTGAGCTCAGGAGAGAAATTCGATGAGCTTCGAATGGGATATCGTGTAAATCAAAAGTGAAATACATTGGGAGTCACCAAAATTGGTCCAAACGATCTCTGATTGACGAACGGACTTCGCCATCGTGTTTAGAACATCGAAATTGATCAAAATACACATTTTGCATAATTCGATGACCGATTAATCAAGAGGTCGAGCTGTCAAAGCGGTTACTAGCATATCAAAGTTGGGAGGTGCGATCTCAAATGATCTTCATTGAAATTGATTGCGTCGACTTAAACATTGAAATCTGCCGTCGTCGCATGCATTCGAGTCTAGAATGTCGAGTGATCTAAAGCAATAATGCGCATTTTGAATTAAAAGTGACGATTCATCGCCATTGAACTAAATGGCCTACGATCATGAACGGTTGTGTTGCATCTAAAATATCGAAATTACTTAGAATATATATCCAATTTTACTAAGGTTGTCACGCTTAAAATTTGAATAAGATTAACATATATTTCGAGATAAATTTGACTAATTATCACATCCAATCAATGCTTTGAAACTTACATGCCCATCCTCATACCTCCTCTCATTTGACCAATAACAGGCCCCCACATCATCCCTCCCATACCATTTTATCCCATCATCCTCACACACAAGGAAAACGGACAGAAAACCTGAGCCTCCTCTTCCTCTTCTCCGGATTGAAACGAACCCCTTTCGCTCTCGTTTTCCCTTGGACGAGAAAACAAAAGCATCGAACTCCCTCCCCTTTCATCTGTTTCTTCCTCGGCAATTTTTTAAAAATAAATATCATTAGAATAGTAATTAGTTAATTAAATATGGTCAAAACAAAATTTAATAATAGATATAGTTCTGCGATTAATTGACTCAGCACGCTCGCATTGACGCATGATGGTCTGCAGCGTTGAAATAAGCGACTTCTGATAATGGTTTAAATAATTAATTATTCTTTCCTTAACATTAAAGCGGGATAGCTTAGTTGGGAGATCGTCAGATTGAAAATTTAAAAGTCACGTGTTTGATCCACACTCACTGCATTTAAATTCTGTTTTTTGAAAAATAAATTTTTGAATTTCCTTTTAATAAGATAAATATTATTACTGGAATGCAATTTATTTTTATTATATTTGAAAATAAATAATTATTTTTTATTCATTAAAATTGAGTGAAATAATTAACTATTTCAATAGCTTTATAAATATTTATAATTATATCTATATTATAAAACTATTATTATTTAAAAGTGATTTGTAATTCTTCTAATATAAAATCTTGAATTTTTTGTGTAAAAATGTAATCTAAATATTAATATATTAGAATTTAATATTTATAATTTAATGATACATGCATACATAAAACATAGAGTCATTAGAATTGATATGACACTGAGAATACACAAGCTGCTTGATAAATTGATACCAACGGACCACAAACCTCATTAGTCATTACATTACCTACACCAAAAAAATAGACAACAGCTAGCTTATGGTTATTTTATATTAATATAATCTCTAATTTCAAGAAAGAGCTTACCAATGAAATCTCACACTTACTATTACTGAAAGTTATTTCAAATAGGTTTCTGAATCTTTCACGAAAAAGACTTATCCCCTACTCGGTATGTTTTCTTCTTCTATGATTGTGCCGAATATCATTTATAATTAAGACAATTAAAATTTGTCTCGGCTGATTTGTATCTGCGTTTCTTGCACTTGCTCTCTCATTCTACCCCCACAATTGTAACCGCATGCCTCCACCGCACAGGAAAACTTCAAAATGAATCACATGTAATCACAAGCTGATTAGCACGTTGGGATAAAAATAAGGTGAGTTATTTGTTTACATTGATTTAGGATGACGACATTGCTTCAAGCTCATAACTACGCCTCCTTGAACTCCAAAATCTTATTGTATGTAGTTTGATCATCAGAACTAGAAAACAGGACATCCCTTGACAACAATTCCAGGCTCGGTTGGGCAGGATGCTAGAGGACAATGGTCAATCTCGGTTCCCCACCATTTCAGATTTCTATTTTCATTTTGAAGAGCAAAAAAAGTACACCCATGAATGCCGTTCCAGCATCCAAGGCCGCTGATAGCACATAGTTGTACTTCTGCCACCACTGCTTCCTGTAACGGAAAACAAAATAATTGAATATTGTTCCAGTGATGAGCCAGCTAGCTATGTTTGTGGGAGTGGCCGGAGGCATCCCAGCAAATCCATAAGAGATGACTGGTATATTGATCAAAGGTATCCACTTCTTCTCTGGAAACATTTTACTGAACAACCACACCGGCACCGGCAGCACTGCACCAATTAAGAACAGCCACACCAAGTTATGGTACATCCCATGGCGGCCGAAGAGGCGAGCAGGGCCTATTAGACCCCAAATGACTGAAGCATCAAAGGTGACCCGATATTTAGGGCATGTCCATGGGCTATCAGGGTGCAAGGCATCCACGTCACATAGGTTCTCAATGCTTTCAATCATCCACCAAGCTACTGCAAGGTTGACGACTCCAGCAACAACAGTTCCAACAAGCTGAAAGTTTATCGCAGATAACAGATGGTTAACATTAACACAGAGTACAGTTCATTCATTGATGTAATAAAGATACAAGTGATGATTAATTGATCACCTGTGCAGTGTACATGCACCTTGGTGGGATTTTCATGTAATGCCCGAGCTTGAGGTCAGACAAGAAAGATAGGGCATGAATAGTGCTGATTCTACCATATATCTTAAAGAGCAAATTTGCAATGGGCTTTCCCGGAGGACATACCCAATCATGAACTGTGCTATGATATCATACCCTGGTTGCTGGAAGAATCGAGAGGAATGGAAAAGATTTTAGTGTTCCGTGTTGGACGATATGATGAATTGAGTAATTGAATCTCACTTGCTTAAATACGATAGTGTCATATTCTCATGATTTTATTACCTGATTAGTGGTTGCTTGGATAACTCCAACTGGTAGAGTGACAACCCATGCCAACCCGAAAAGAAGAGCATACCCCACCAAGGCAGCTGCACCTCCTCCTTCCATACAAATGACATTAACAGAGAAAGTCCAATGCTTCCTACTAGAAGAACAAGGAACCACCACTGAGGAACCTGTTCATAGTTCTTCATCAGCTTGGCATGAATGTCCAGCTTTACAGAGTTCACTGCAGACTTGCTTTGCCTCCAGATATCTCTACAAGGATTGGAAGTGTTCATTATTCTCGTTAAAACTTCCTTTGTGCCATGTTAAACTTAAAAATAGATCAGCTAGTCCATTCTTATGTTACTCCTGAATACAGATATTCTATCACCCGTTGAAAAGCTACAGATAATTGCTAAGCAATTCTGAGTATTTAAATTAATTAGCATGTATGATTAAAATAAAAACTACCAATGGGTTATGATTGACTTGGAAAACAGTAATTAGCTAACCCTAAAAAACGAAAATACCAATAGCCAAATTAAAGGTCTTATTCTTACCTGCCATTGAATAAGAGCACGTGGGTTAATGTTGCAGTAAACCGAAGAAAACCTGAACCTATAGAGATGGCAAAAAGAGGACTGAGATAGAGCTTCCCATAGTCATTGTAAGCAGCTTCGTTGAGCTCAAATGTAGGAGTCAGAATCCTGGTTGTGTCATACTTCTGTCCCTTGGAAGTAAAGAGTTGGTTTGAGAATATAGGAAACTTCCTTGCATCGAAGGTGTTGAAACTCCAGTAACAAAGAGGCATTATTATGTATATGAACATGATGAAACCAACGGCTGTATTTAGAATAGAAAACCATGGGGTGAGGGCTACCATGGTAGGCAGAAATACCAGCCCAATCAAGAGTAAATGCTCCGACTCCAAGCCCATGATATCCAGAGCCTATCTGTTGAGCAGTGATGCTGTGAGGCCAAATCCAACAGACCCAAGAAGAAAGTCAGGATAGGGAAGAGGTATCCCGGTAGAGTGTAGTAGGCAAAGCTTGCAGTCAAAAAATATGAGGAAGAAATGCATCCTTGTAAACCCTTTTGATGATAAATTCCTCTCGTGGAGAGCTCTGTGGAACAAAGAATTTGTATAATGATAGAATTTATTTTCAGTTTATACAAGTAAATTTAGCAAGGATTACGACAATTCAAAGTTTCACTAAAGAGACGAAACAACTATAGTTAGCATAAAAATAATTGGTTCTTCTTCCGAGAGTCCGTTACAACTCTTTTGAGAAGACATAGAAGTTAAACAAAAAGCATGGCTCTCTCGCCAATTACTTATTCCATCTAGTCAGTTGCTTTCTTAGTCCAAAAGCTTCATAAATAGAAGATTGGAAAAGGAAAGCTTTACTGTGCCATAAATTCCTTCTTCTTTTTTCAGGGAAACAATCAGAACATTCATCTGACAAGTTGTCTGAATCAAGTAAAATAAGTGATAATAGCTAATTCAGTTCAAAGCTGATGAACTATAAACCCCAACTAGCCAAATTTTTCTTTTTCCATTCTTGCCTGTGCTGTAATAAGTCTTATTCAAAACTGGTAAAAGAAAAGCTATATTAGTGAAGGAATTGGGCCATAAAAAAGCTTTTTAAAAACTCTTTTGGAGGATTACATGTGAGTTAGTGGAAAATTCAAACCTGAAAAGTGAAACCTGAGCAAGATTTGAAGGCCACCACATTTCAACTGGATCTACTAAGTACCTTCTTAGCATTCCAGCCCAACCATAGCCTAGTATCTGTAAGAAAAAATAAATTAAACAGAGTTAGAGCACATTAACAAGTTGATTAGAAGAAGCTTGATGGGATGTGAAAGGAGAATAACATAGTTTTTTGAAGGTATGAGGAAGTATGTTGTGGAAAAAGGATGTCATCGATTCAATCTACATGAAATTGCTAACAATACTCTTCAAATAAAACACTTTTACAAATAATTAGCAATTCATTCTTCACTAAAAAATACATTACATTCAAATTTGAAGGAGTGCTAAAACAACAAACTTAAACAGTTAATTTACTTATTTGCATAATGAGGCATTGTTTCTGTGCTCAAGGGAAAGATAAGTTTTGGTCCATTCAATTCATCAAAAAAGAAAGTCTCGAGTCAAACAGAGAGGCGAATGTTGAAACCATTCATTGGTCGCCAATTCATTGAGCTAGAGATTTGTTTCAATAACTGAGTTGGAAAACAGCATAATCTCCCCTATCAAATGTAGCTGCAAAGACATGTTATCATTCTAATGCATTTGCAATACTGCTGAAATATTTCGAGCAGACTAAACTAGATCCTTTTTCAGAACAGAGAAAAAAAAAACAAATCATAAAAAATATTGCAAAATTTTTTTTGAAATAGGTTAACGGAATCTGCTAATCTACTAGCCACGTTTATTTAAAAATTCAATAACCAGTACTTCTGACAAAATATCCATCCAAATTGAAAGGGACCCTAACCCTCCATCTGTTCAAAAAAAAATAAAAGAGGATATAAAAGCATCTAGCTGTCCAACTAAGCAAGTGGGATAATAAAATGTGAGACATGGTTCCACAGTGTCCCTACTTCTGAATTTCCTTTGTCTTTAGCTCAAATGGTTGCTATCAATTCAAACTAAGCCCTAAATTAACCAACACCAATCACTTTTTCCAAGCTCGGCGATCCATCGTCATCTAAACTTTTGAAAAGCAAATAGGCTTTACAGTTTTTTTAATGGAAAATAAAAAACATATAACAAATATCTCCTTGTACCAAAGGACTTCTTCTACCCAGCTCATCCAAATAAGAACAAGAGATCGACATGTTCATTACTAAGCTCAACTATTCAAACAATTAAGTGTGGAAAAAAGGAGATCTAGAACAAAGCTTCATCACAAGGAACCCTAGAACAAATAAACCAAATTATGGTAGACTTATTTATTGAAATTTAAAAACTCAAAGGAATGAAAGAAAGGAGAAAAGTGAGTTTTTTTTCTTCTTCAACCAGAAGCGAAATTAGTATTGAAAAAATAAAATATGAAAAAAAACAGAAGAGGCAATTCAACTAGCACCAAATCCCAAAGGCTGAAAAAAGCCTAGCCTCATTTTCTTAATTTATTCTATTTTACCTGTGTTGTGAGCACAATAATGAGCCCATAGGAAGCTCAAGGTCTGCTTGTAGTAGACCTTCATCACTGCGACAGCCCCAATGGAATAGGCGTCTCCTCCTCCAATGGAGACCCACAGTTCGCAAATATGGTAATGATTACGTGCTCCTTGATGTTAAAAGGTGCAGGATTCAGATTAAAACCCCATCCCCTAAAGACCTTCACCTCTTTTCTTGGTAGCACCCTGGCCATAAACCTGCCAAGAGGAAGTGCTGCAATCTGCATCAAGATCGCCGAGATTGTGAGCGGCTGCGTGCGGAAAGTGAAGAAGGTATTGAGAAAGATGAGAAGGACGCAGCAAGTTAAGCCGAGGAACCACGCCCGGAAAGTCATCACTGGCATCGTTGGATCATCGGTCTCCGGAACAACCAGGGCGACCTCCTCCACCGGACACCGCTCAACCGGCACCTCCTCAGAAGCCAGTGGCGGCGTCAGCGGTTCCTTTCGGACCTTGGGATCGCTCTTAGTAGACATTTACGAGAGAAAATGAGCACTTTTATTGTATTACCCCTCGTATCCTGCTTTTGAATTGAGGAGGAGAGGGCAGAATGTGTGGTGTATATATGGAGTGGCGACGCGGAAGGGAGAGTGGCCAGTAAAGGATTAATTTTGAAAGAGAGCAAACAGTTAAAGAAGGGGTTTTACATATATATATATATATATATATATATATATATATATATATATATATATATATATATATATATATATATATATGTATATATATATATATATATATGTATAAACATATTTTATTTATTTAATAAAATATATTATGATCTCAATAAAAACTATCCATTAATGATAAAATGAGTTTCACTTTGTTTATATATTAATAATAAAATTTTAAATGTTAAATGAATAAAATATAGTTTAAAATAGACTTTTAATTCATCACTACTAAATATATTAATTTAAATGTAGTAAGATTTACTTACATATCACTTAATCTTTATGTATTTGCTAATTTTATATTTACATATAATATATATATATATATATATATATATATATATATATATATATATATATATATATATATATATATATATATATATGAAAAATATATTCACTTTTAAAATAATAATAATAATGATATTTTTGATGTGATATTAAAAATTAATTGTTATAATATAAATATTAAAATTTAGGTATTAAATATATGTTTACTCTAATCATATCATACATGTAGATAAACATGACAGCCAAGATCACATATAGAGATGGAGATGTGATGGAGAAAATTGCTGAGCAATTATTGCATTAAATATTAAAGGCTATGGCACATCAGCCATTATTGAATTTTATATGAATCCATATTTAAATGGTTTATTGAAGATCCACTCAATGGTGGGCATTTAAATTAAGAAAAAATTAAAATAATTTAATTATTCTATTAAGTTTTAGCTTGATGGTATGACTTCACAATTATAAACTTAATATGGACATGTTATCACTTAACGAGAATAGTTTGAATCTATATGATCTTCAAGAGCATATTTTATAAAATCTTAATTATGCTCATTAATCATATATTTGTGCACTTAATATGTGATCATATTTGAAAAATTTAGTATTGGAACGCACAGCTGAGATGCAAAAAGACAATTCAACTCTATTATGTTATAAATATTATGATTTATTCATTTGTATCAATTTGTTTATCTATTTTGTCATAGTTATTATGATTGTACTCAACTAATTATTATAAAAACATTATAACTAGTTTAAGTTAATGTAATGACTCTCATAATATCTTTGGGTTATTTTCTATTTGTGCCTACATTATAATCTATTATGTTTGAACCACCTTCAAATATAGTTTAACATTTCTCAATTCAAATTCAAATTTTGCTTAAATCTTGTTCAAATATCATTCAAAGCTATTGAAACCCTATTCAAATTATAACTAAATGTTATTCAAACATTAATTGAATAATATTTGAACAATTTTGCGAAGCATGCTTAATCATATCCAAAATTTATTCAAATCATACTCAAATCATACTATCGCATTATTCAAATAATGTTTAAGTATGGTTGAATAAAGTTTTAGTGACTTTAAATATGGTTTAAATATAGTTTAACATCATTTAAATATGGTTTGAGCAATGTTCATATTACATTCAAATAGAGTTCAAGTAGCGTTTAAATAAAGTTCAAACATAATGCATGAAATGTTCGAACTTTGTTTGAGTATAATTCAGATATAATTTGAGTAGGGTTTGAAGATAGTTCGATGTATATCAATTATAATTTAAGCAAGATTTGAATTATATTTAAATAATATTTGAATAAGATTCCAGTAGAGTTTGATTAGTGTTCAAACAAGGTGATAGACACTTAGTCACATTTAAGATAACATGAGCATTATTCACATTTGACTTAAGGTATGTTCTAGTGTAACTAATATGTCATCTCACCTATAACTATCCAAATTTTATGAGTAAGCTCACTTAAAAATATTAACATGAATATACTTGAAAATATATAATTGCTGAATTAATGAATGTTTTTACAATAATAAAAGGAGTAATATATACATTTTTATGAAGGCAGTGAACACTCAGCCTACCAAAAATATAAATACATATGTTGCATTTATATTCTCCCCCGTTTAAAAGCCTTCTACTTTATTTAGATGGTTACTCTTCAGCTTCAATAATAAGGACAACATGGCTCTTATTATCTCATCTAAAATCTCTTATATACCTTTATTTTTGGCTGGGTATATGTTTTTAATATAAGCAATGAATCATGCTTTTTATAATAATAGACACCCTAATATTGAGCTGCAGCCAATGCATCTTCACATAAGAGACCCATAACATCAAACATTCTACATATATATGTTCATTATTATGTTTGCCTTCAAGAGTACGTAGTTTAAATTCACTAATGAGATAAATAATCAAGCTTTATGTTTTATTTAAGATGGTTGTAGTAATGATGGTTATCCTTAAGTTGTTGGTTCGATTTTAGCAAGTTGGAATTTTTTAATATTTATGAAGTTATTTTTTTGTGGGTATCAATCAGCCTAGTTGGTAAGACTCTTGGAAGTTATAGCCAACATCTTGAGTTTGAATCATACCTACATAATAATAAAATCTTACCTTATGGACTTGAGAGGGAATTATTCAAAAGCTTTTTTTTTTATACTTCTCTAATTTTCTTCACTAAAATAATTGTATATTTATTACAATAGTGTATATATCAAAGAATTATTTTTTTAATTGTGTACCTAAAAAAACTACTAAGATAGTCATTGAATAAGAGCATGCATTTTTTATAATATTGTCAAAATTCTCTTTAGGATTTAGGAAAAATATTAGTGATTTCATGACTTAAAACCAAATTAATTCTCAAGATAAGCAGCTACTACTAGGTTTTTAACACATATTTTATTTACCCATAGAACTCAACTCTTTTATGAACCTTTGAAACCAAGTGATATTATTGCCATATGATAAGTATAAACTTCATGATGTGCATTTAAAAAATTGGCTAATAAAGCATTAGCGATATTGTTATGTCATTATAAATAAACATAAAAAATTTTCATTTTAATTATTGAGTCTCTTAACCTAGTCATACAAAAAATAATTGGCTCATTATTTTTAAGTTAGTTAATATAAATGTCATACGATGAATTTAAAAATTGGCTTCTCATCACTACCATGACCAAGGTAACTCTATATCATTTATTATGAATATTCTATCCGCACTCAATATTGACGACATGTACTATTTGAAGTCTTGAACATGACCACCCAAGAAAAAGTAAATATACTTGAAACATTCTTCATTGTCACATTATAAATTAATTATTATCCCTAAATTTTTCTATGTAGCATAAACATAAATGTTGATAACTTCTAAAAGATGCTTTAGAGTACCATCTTCTATAAATGATAGCTTGTTCATAGCACAACTAAGCTTTCTTATAAGAAAATACTTCTTTGTACCATTAATTTTTTTATTTAATTTCCTGGCAAATTTTCAATAAACTTGCCTATCTTTTTTCAACCTCTTGTAGATAATATTAGAATGCTGCTATTCAATTTACCTTTTCAAGATAATCGGTCTATATATAGTATTAATGTTATATTAAGATATGTTTTAACTATGTTCAAACTAAGATCAAATCATATTTGAACCTTATTTAAATTATGTTTGAACATGGATTGATCTTAGTTTGAACATAATACAAACACTTTTTTAGACCATTTTGAACCATGCTATCCAATCATGATTAATTTAAATTATATTTGAATATGATTAGAACATTTTTGACATAATAAAAAAATATTTGAATAAGGTTCAAATCTATGTTAGATCTTGCTTTAATAATGTTCAACTTTTTGTTCGAACATATTTGAATAATATGCTATTATGATTCAAATATGGTTGAAATATGATTTTGACTCATGTTTTAACAATATTTGGAACACAATCTTGAATATAAATCTAGATATACTTAAAGCTCCATCAAATGATCAAATCAATGCAACATGATGGAAGAACTAAAAAAATGTCCATATTAGCTTAAGTAACCAATGAACAAAGAAAATGTCAAGCTTCACTTATGTGGTCATCTTATGTCCTCTAGTGATAAATCTCAAAAAATTAAACAAATAGTATAGCTATGAAGAAAGTCAAATTATAAAATGGGTGAGATGTTATTCTTTCTATAAGGAAGATATATGAATATTATAGGTATTTTAGTCTGAAATAAATTTTTAGATTTTTTTTAATTAAGAAAATAAATAATGAGTATATTTCTCTAATTTCTACTATTATGAGCATATAAAAATAAAAACAATATATTAGTTCAGTTCTAGAAAATTTAATGCAACTGATTTTTTCTTCATCAATGTTGATCAAGATTTGACTAAAAACCTATATAAATGTCATTTACATGAAGCTAGTTAATTCTAAAGGATGCATCCAATAATACTATCCTTATATTCTTCATTATTTTTATTAGTGATCCTTATCAAATCAAGCATAATTTTTAGCATAATATAAAGATATGCACCAATGTTTTAAATAAGAATCTATAAATTAGTAGTGAATTTAATTTCAATAAAAATTATGTGAAGATTAAACAAACTCCAAATAGTCTACAGTTTTAATCAAAATTATCACACATCACCTTAATTCTATCAAAATTAAGGTCAACTAATTTTAAGCACGTAAAAGACCCAAATCAATCAAGGTCCCCCTCTTCTTCTTCATGAGAGAGGGGGAGATGGATTTAAGATAGTTACATGGCCTTTCGTTATATAGCCATTTTCAAGTAGTTCACCCAACAAATTTTATACTTCTTAGGATTAATATGACTCTACAAACCTTCATTTATTAAGCTATTTATAAGAAAATGTTACTCTAGAAAGGTCAAATATTTTGATATAAAAATGATGCTTCATCAAATCCATTTTTATTGGCTAGAAAATTTAATTAATAAACCCTATCAAAATTATTAATGTCAAACCGACCCTCAAAGTATCATTCAGGCAATTTATTGAATTTATTTCATTTTGATTTAAATGACTTATTATATTGTTTGATCATATATTTCATAAGAAGTGGCCATCTAAAAATTTTCTAAATGATTATTATATATGCATGTATTAATTAACCCTAAAATCCTAAACAAAAATGTAGTGTAAGTTAAGTGTATAGGTAATTGAGTGTTTACTTTTAAGCTTAATAAAGATAAAATACTCAACCATGTAATAATTAAGCAATTACACACCAAAGTAATATGAGTGCATCAATCTAAATGAATAAAGTGATGTAAAATAGTAATCAATGTATGTTGTTAAGGCATGTGATGTGCGAGTCGGATAAATGAGTTTCTAACTCTATATTTGATGGCTTTGATAGCTTTGATGAGGTTGATAGAGAGGGAGTTGAGGAAGGGAGTGGAAAAGAAATGTTGATATCTTCTCATCCTTACACCATTATCATTGTTGTCTTCTTCATTTATCTTAAATCAGTTAGGAAAACTCTCTAGTCTAATTTTATTTTTTGCAATTTTATGGTGTTATATAGAGATGAATTATGGTGGCTTGCATAGCTTATTGAGAGCAAATTAGGATGATACTTGAACGCATAAAAATTTACCATAGTTTTATTTATATGATTAATTTCTTTGAAATTTATATTATATAAGTATTAAACTTAATATTAAACATAATTATTAATTAAGGAGATGAATTAGAGTTAATTAATATATGCATATATAATAAATTTTGCATGAAATTAAAATACTTTATATATATATATATGTTTATACATTTTTTAGAGTAAAATATGTTGAGTTAATGGAGGAAAGGGAATAATATTATGTATTGCTAGCAAACATTTAATGAGTTTTCTTTAACAATACAACTTTTGAGAAGATTTTTAATTGATGATGAGAAATCCATCTAAATCATTAATTATAAAAATAGGCTTTAATTACTTATTTATGTTATTTAGTCATTGATTTTATATGTGAGTACATGTATGAAATGAGTTTTTTTTTTTTTTTTTTTAAATTTAGGATATATGAAGCATTTTGCTTTGTAATGGGGTTTGATTGAAGTCATGGCTAATGCATTGGACTATCTTCACCAAACATTAGGTAGGTGACTGTTTATTGATTAAGAGATAAGTGTATTTTTTTTTTCATAAAGGGTATTTTCTTGGCATTTATTATATGATTTATTTATTATTAATTTATATTATAAATTATGTTTTATTTAGTTATAATATTACAATAATCATTATAATATAATGTGATAGATAGTTTTTCTAGTTGCTTCTTATGAAAATTCCTATGATGTTTATATAAATTATTTTTATAAAAAAAATATTTTAATAATATAAACTATAAAATATGTTGATTTATTTTGATTGAATGATTATAAATTCTTTATTCAACATTTATTAGAATCTTATTTATAATGTATACTTTTGCATGATATATGTTTTTTTTTCCGAATCCCATTTTGATTGGTTAGGGTTAATTAATCCCCAAAATAAAATAATTGAATTTTTAAGGGTTGAAGGAAACTTCCTAGTTTAAAGGTTGTGTGAAAATTAGACCAGGTATTGAACTAGAGAGAAAGGATTTCAAGATTCAATGGTTTGACTATGGTTGAATCGAATGATTTAATAAATATAACAATTATTTCTAATTAAATGATCAAATAATATAAATATATAATAAAATAAATAGATAAGTACATAAATAATATTTCTAATAAATATTTATTTTATGATCGATATAAAGTTTAATAAGATATAATTATATGTATTATAATTTATATGTGTATATTATATATATTTAAATATATAGAAAATATCATATAAATTTATAGATATAATTTATCATAAGATTATACTTCATAAAAATTATACTTTATAATAAATATATATTTTAAAAGCCTTGCAAAATATAGCTAATATATATAATATTTTAAAATATTATTATAAATCATGTTATATGTATAATTCAAATTTCTCTCAATACTTAAGCCTAGATCATATAATTCATATTTCTCTCAATTCTAAAGCCCAACTCAATAAGTTTCATTATATTCAATTTTTTTAGTCACGCGATATAAAGAGAATTTAGTGTTGCACTCTTTATATTTAGAAGTAGAGTTGTAACATATTTGATATTATTTGGTGGATATATTGTGTTTAATTTAGTTTATGCTTGTTATAATAAAATTTTTTTTTAATAAATTATAAAAATGTTTAAATTATATAATTTATTAAGTTTAATATATAAGTATAATTATTTAATATATTTAAATAATTTAATTGAACCGATTTTCTAAAATCATGACCAGTTGAATTAGGGGTAATTTTGATCTGGTCAGCTCAATATGAAGGTTGGTCTTTGAAAAAATTGAATTCATGATATGGATGTGTTGACCTCACTTTTGGAGTGAGCACTCAACCTCCTCTCTTTAGACTTGGGACTCTTCTAGACAGAGCTCCTTAGTCATAAGACACTTCTAGTTATTAGGTGAACACTTAACTGCTAGAGACTTAGAAGGGTTAATTATAGGATTAGGTTATGCCTTAGGACTTAAGGAAATCACCTATCCTATAACTTAAACCCAATTCATTTGCACCTTCTTAAATCCAATAAAATTTAAATCTCAAACCAAACCTCAAATTCAAAATCAAATTATAATTCAAATCCAGCTCCAAATTATTCAAGCCCATGATCAAACTCAAACCTGAAAATCCTTCTTAAGACATTTGAGTTGGTGCCATGAACCTGGCCAAATCTTAACCCAATTCAACCCAAATTTGATTGATTTCTTTATAAATCAATAAAATCTTCAATCATCTTCACAAATATAAACAAAATCTATATTCAAATCATCAAAACTAAATCAAACTAAATCAAATCCCCTTTTAAGCTATTTGAACCTACCTACATGAGCTTAGCCAACGTTCCATTCAAATCACTTCGAACTCAATTGATTTTCTTATAAATTAATTGTTCCTTTGATTATACTTCCAAATATAAATGAAATCTACATTCAAATGACCAAAACTAAAACCAAAATCAAATCAAAACTTAATCCAAGCCATTTGAACCAATTCTTTGGACTTGGCCAAATCCTATCTGAATCATGTCAGAACTAATGAATTTTCTCTTGAATCAATCATTCATCCAATCACCTATCCGAATATAAATGAGAACTATAATCAACAAACCAAATTCAAGTCAACCCAAGTCAAGCCTAAGTTAGCCATTTTACCTTGAAAATTTCAAATGAATCAAAATCAACTGAACTCCAAATTGATTGCAGTTGAATTTATATTTCAATCTTAGACTCATATATAAGTTCAACTAAACTGAAATCAAGTCAAAACCAAGCCAATTGACCCACTTATGCTCACTTGACCCAAAGTGACCTAAAGGACCCTTTTGAGCCAAGTTCTAATCCAAGCTAAATTGGATTGAACCAAGCCAATCCAAGCTTCATACCATGACCATTGATCACCCTAGGATGACCAGTTGCCATGAATTTGGTCAAACAAAGTCAACTTGGTCATTTGACCAAGTCAACCCTTTAGCCCAAATGAACTAAAACTAGCCAAAACTCATCCTACACCAAATTAGTTGAAACCATTAATTCACATCAACCCATGATCACTGTTTGAACATGACTTGACCATCACTTGAGGCAAACCAAACCCAATTAGCCCTTTGACCCAAGTTGACCCAAATTGGCCTAAAGGACCAAATTAGGTCAAATCATGATCCAACCCAAATTTATTGCAATCAATAGCTCAAGTTCATTGTTGAACTTGACCAAAGCTCCAATTTGATCAATTAGACCCAACCTAGCCTAATTGACCCACTTAGCCCAAATTGACCTAAGGGTCAATTTAGCAAAATCCAAATTAAATATAAATTGATTCAAACCAAAGACTATATTCATTTTGCTAATTGAACATGAAACAACCCATAACCCAAGCCAATTTGCCAATTTTGGTCAAATTAGTCAACTTGACCCATTTGATTCCAAATGAGTCAAAATTAATTCTAGGCCAAATTAAATTAAATTGATCATACCAAAATACTTTAAATCATCATTTAAACCTAACCTAACTTTGGTTTGACTCAATTTGATTAATTGGTCAACCTAACCCAACATGATTTGAAAACCAACTCATGGCATCTTGGGATGACCCAATCCAAACCCACTTGGGATCAGCCCAAAATTAGACCAAAAAAATCAAATCTCTCATGGATCCTCCCCCACATGGGATTCCACCTAATCTCATTCAATTCTCCCCATCACTTGCATTCAATGGAGATTGGCTTCCCAGGAAGACTTAGGAGCTAGAATCCAAAATCCTCAATCAACCATCACCTCCCAACCATCTCCCATCACCTTTAATAGTGATTTTGACCATCCCAAAACACAAAAATAGAAGCCTCAAAGATCTTTCTCTACCATTATTCACTCCCCTAGAGCTCCCAAACCAACCAGCAACCATTCCCACTTCATTTTGGAGTGAAACCCCTTAAAATCAAGTGGATTCTGATAAGAAAGCAGTGGGCATTGGTGGATACATCATTCTAAAGGGAGGCAAAGGTCTAGATCCATTCCAAAGCTTCTTCTTGTAATCAGAAGCATGCTCGGATCATCACCGCTGCCGAAAATCATCCTCGATAAAGTAATTTTCAAGAACCATAGCCGGCCTTAGGAGCTTTTATTTGTGATGATTTGCATAATTTTAAGAATTTCCCTTAGATAAATCTTGTATTTTTTTATTTTATATCATCTCTACAATAATCGGAAGTTTTTTTTGCAAAGATCGCCATGAAAATTGCACGAATGGACAAAATCTCGTTCGATCTTGCCAAAATTGTTTAGTTTTTATTGTTCATTACACAGTATCCCATCGTTCTCGTTGCTTGGGAACCATGTGCAGTAGCAGCCATCCGATCTCCCATTCATGGAGACAAACGGCTGAGATTAACGGCAGATCCGCCCATTCCAGCCCATCAGATCGTGTGGATAGATCTAGACCGTCCGATCCGCGATCAGACGATCCAATCCGATCCGCACATCACAATCCATGTTCTGCCTTTATTTCCAACTCACAAAACCACGACACCAATCGATGCTCGCCATGCGGAATCGTGGATCCAATTAAGCCGCAGCGTGGCGTATGCTACCCAATCCCACGACACTATGTGGAAATGCGTTGCCCCGTTAGCACCACGCGTCGCTAACTAGGTTAAGTGAGAAATTAGGGATTTTCTAATTTTAAAAATTAATTAAATCTTAAAACTTTAAAATTCATAGAAAATACAATACACAACCAAAATTACAAATAAGGGCTCGTTGGATTAGTCTTTTGAGAAATCCAACAAACCCAAAATCTCCAAATTACATAGAATATTTTGAGCTTAATTTGAGTTTTAGTAAAAATCAAATTTCATCAATTATACTAAAAATACAAATCGATTGAGTTAAAATTTTCAAAGATTGAAATTGAAGTTAAGATCTACCTACCATAAAAATTTCAAATCAAAATAGTATTTAGATTTATAGATATTGAATTTTAAAATTTATAGTCTATTTTAATAAAATAAATTAATAGGCTTTATAAAAATTATTTAATCTATTGAAACTTTGAAAAATCATAACAAATTGTATAAAAATCCAAAAAATAGAAATAAATTCTCATTTTAAAGGTATTTCAGAGGAGAATTTAATAAAAATATTTTTAATTAATTTTGAATAATAATCAAGGCTTAATTAGGATTTAATTATAAATTTATTTAACTTAACTACTCCTTAATTAACCATGGGATTAATCCCAAACTTTTTGAGATTGTCTAAGGGGATAACCTCTACCTCCCTAATTTTCTTGGGATTTATTACTTGCTTAATTAAATTAATTAATTAACCTTAATTTCTCTAATCTAATTAATGATTAATTAATCACATGAACATTAATGAATTAGTTAATTAAGTGATTAATCCTTTGAGTAATAGTGAATGAGCCTATGAGATAAGATTGAGACCTCCTTCTTAATCTATTCCTTCAAGTTTATTTAATTAATCAAGTTAATTATGTCTTAATTAATTAATTGAATCACTTAATCAATGAAACTAAGATCCAAATCATTCCAGAACTTAATCACTTAAGTCTTGGGTAGACTTTTAGGTTTTCAATAACCTAAGAGAATTCTAAAAAAATTATAACTAACCTACATGTATGGGAGGGTTATAATAGTACTTAATGAAGGATTTAGTGATTGTAAAGTATTATTCATTTTTAATAAGATCTAAAAGTATATATAAGCGATTGAAGCTAGTTATTAATTTGATTGGTGTCATATAAGAGGATTTTTTTCAATATTTGCAATGAATACTAAATGACTAGAAATGTGCTACTTAGAACTTAGTGACCTTTTAAGAGTAAATTGGTGGTTTCCATGAGTATTAGTGCACAATGACTGTTTAGTGTGCTCATTGAAATATTTGATCATATTTAGCTCTTATAAATTAGGAACAAATTATGAAAGTGAAGAACATGATAAATAAAAATGAAGATGAGTTCTAAGGATTAAAGACGAGTTGTCATTTGTGTTACAATATTTTCTATGAATCTCAAGAACATTTAGTTCTACCACATTTCATATATTGTATATTTACTCTAATTTAGCTATGATGATTGTTAAATTTATTCTGAGATAAATGTAATAAATATTTTGATTGATTATTTATATATTACAGATGGGTTTTGATTCATTTGACAATTTCAAGTTCAAAGGGTGAACATGAAATGAAGGGTGAACATGAAATGAATTTTAGCTTGATTTTGAATTGAGTTTTCGTTAAGTGGTTGTAGTTTGTATTTATATTTGGATTCATGATTGAAGGATTGATTGAATCATGAAGGAAAATTAAGAGTTTGGCTTGATTCCAAGTTGATTTGGCTAAGTTTAAGAATTTGACTTGAAAGGTTTAGGTTAGATTTTGATTTAATTTGAACTTAAATTTTGGAGTTGGTTTTGGTTATTTGAATTTATATTTCATTTATATATGTAAATACAAATGAGAATATAAATGGTTCATGAAAAAATTTCATGAGTTTGAAGTGATTTGAATATGATCTAGGCTAAGTCCTTAAGAGAAAATCAAAGTGACTTAGAAAAGATTTTTGATTTGATCTTGAATTTTGGATTTAGTTTGATTGATTTGAATTTATATTTCATTTATATATGTAAATATAAATGAGAATATAAATGAGTTGTGAAAAAATTTTATGAATTTGATTTGAAGATGATTTTTAGGCTAAGTCCTTAAGTGGGAATTAAGGACTTAAGAAGGATTTTGAATTAGGAATTTTAAATTTTAGATTTAATTTGATTAATTTGAATTTATATTTCATTTATATATGTGAATATAAATGAGTTAAATGAATTATAAATTTTATAATTTGAATTGATTTGAAGATAATTTTTAGGCTAAGTCCTTAGGAGGGAAATTAAGGACTTAAAAAATATTTGGAATTTAGAATTTCAATCATGGGTTTCAATCATGGATTTCAATCATAGGTTTCAATCCTATGGCATTGACTTGAATTTGGAGAAAATCAATTAGGAGTTTGACTTGAAGGAAGGAAGCAAGGAAAGTGGTTCAAGCTATAGGGTAGGTAGATTTTCCTAGCACCCCTAAGGAATGACCTACTCCTATGACTAACTCTTCTAAGTCTCTAGGGTTAGGTTGAGTATCCACCTAATCACTAGATGTGTCTTAGGATTAAGGATCTCTTAAATTCTAAGAGGGGTCCTATGTCTAAGATGGAGGGGTTGAGAACTTATTCTAAAAATGATATCAATAATAATAAGCCATTCACTAAAGAGAATCAAATTAAATCAACATGTTTTAGAAAGTGTCTTAGGGTAGAGATGAAAGTGGGAAATCTATTTTCTTCTCTTTATAACACTTAGTTACTAAGTGTAGGCCATATGAAACAAAATAAAATACTAAGTAAAATTCTCAACTCAATTAAATAAATTTAAATGAAATCAACCTCTTATGATTAAGCATCCTTTCACACTTAAAAGATCTTTACCTTAATGCCTAGTTAGGACATACTACACAAGCCTTAATACACACACATTATATCAAGTCATCACTTCTAGCTTTATGTTAAGATGGTGCATGGTGTGATGTATATTTTATTTTGTGGTGTATTGTTTTAGACTTGATGTTATGATGTATCTTTAGAGGCTGGATGGTGCCATGATTAGCTAATCATATTTTCTAGGGATTATGCTTAAGGGGTCATTGAAAATAAAATATAAATGCTCTCTTTGCAAGTTGCTTAAGCCCCTAAGCATAATCTAAGTTAGGATATGTGGGCTTGGTTACCCATGTGTAGGGTGTTAAGTCCAAATTATAAATATAACTGCTTGGGTTGTACGTATGTTCAGCTAACACTTATTTTGCAGGTGTAGTTATATTTATCTTTTTTTATTATTTTTAATATAATTTTGCATTAGGAATTAAGATTAGTGTTATGGGGTTTAGGATGAGCATTGGCCATAAGGCTTAGTTGGGGTGCCATGTGATGTCTTGAAGCCTACCAAATCAAGGAGAAAATATATGAAGAAATGAAGGAAACATGAAGACTTGAAGATTTGAAGACCCCCCATAGCATTTATCATTTGTAAATTATAATTGTTATTTTATTTTTTAGGTTATATGAGGGTAGAGTTCAACTACCCATCTTTTCATTTCGGGTTATACGGTGGTACCTAATTGCACCGGCCTTTTATTCTTTTACTCTAGTTTTTATAAAATTGATTGATGTTATGTTTAAAATTGTGCATTAGAAACGACATACTTTTCTTAGTTTTTTATATGTTTGATGCTTTAATGTGTTGCTGGGCCGATTAGGCTCTTAGAAAAAATAAATTTTCTACCCAACTACAACTCATAACTAAAATTTTTTTACAATTCATAACCTCACCATAAAGCTCAAGCATTAATAAGATAATTAAAAGATTTAGCAACTTCTTAGCTGAATGTTGTATGTTTAACATCATGCATTCATATTATCTCACTCTTATTAAGAGAGGATTTTCATCCTTGTATGATAGGGGAAGACTTAACCTTTGAGATCTCCTCTGTGGTGGAAAATACATCTTTCTCTCTAATTTAGCCCATAATCTCATTTCAATATGCATTTAGGCATAAGAAATCTTATGGTCTTTGTCAAAATGAAGAGTAAAAAAAATCAAATTAAAATTAAAAAGATTTGCATTAGACTAAATCATTACTCATACCACTCATGCACTAGTCTCTTTCGGAAGTGGGTTTAAGGACTTTAGTCTCTTTCTAAATAATAATAACCTGACTATCTTGCAAAATCATATGACTTGCCTACATGATTTTAAAGCATAGGAGAAGTTAGCTGGCTTCCACTCCATGCAGTTGTAAGTCCAGTAGTCAGGTGGTTTATCCTCTCTTGTGGAGGTAAACTTTATACCAACTTTGCTTAGACTTAGGTTGTGTTTTGGCTTATGTTAAAGCTTCTTAGATCTAGGATCTGAGGTTATTTTTTCCTTCGGGCTACTAGCATAAATTCACCTCTTATACATTTTTACAACCTTGTGTAGTTGGATTATAAGTCCTAGCTTTTTTGTCAACTTTAATAAAATCAAACTCTTCAATTTCAAATATATAAAGCCCAACCATATGATAGATTAGAATGCACCTAGGCTTCCTAGTATCATGAACATTTCTACTCATTCTCTTTGGCTTGATAATAAGTCTTCTCCTTGAGTTTTTCCACTTGAATTTTCAAATACAACCAATCCTTTGATAGCCTTGAAATTTTGGAGACTTTAATTTTTTACTTTAATCGAGAGTATTCTTAGAGAATTTCATTCCCTATGATGTAATTAATTATTGGGGCTTGCCTCCATAGGGAACTTAATGAATCCGACTTAAAATAAACCCTTCTTTACTTTTCTATGTAAAGTTGGGAAAAAATCTCTGTACATTCGAAGACCCATCATGCTTTAGGAGTCCTTATTAGGTGATTAGGTCCATTGTAGGGTGATATTTCTATCTCTCGAGATAAGTGCATCATTCCTTAATATCATACCCGATCACTTCAATAAGTACCCCCTAAGATTTGTGTGGTGTCCCATCTAAAAAAAAAGAATGGTTTACTTGAACCAATTGAACCAACCAATCTAATTCAATTTTAAAAGATTGGTCAATATAATACAATTATTGAGAGATTAGGGTTTAGGATTTTGGGTGTGTGTAAACATAAAATTATTATGATAATAAGTAATAAGTCATTCCAAAATGTATATGCACATTATGCATATAGGTGATTGTCTTAGCATTCGAATGAAAGAATCATTATTTTTTAATATATTTTTTTATAAACTCTATTGCATGGTAAGTAGCTTTTGAACACACCAATCAATTATATTTTCTTAGAATACTAACTATACATTGTTGAAGGAAGAGCTTCTAGATTAGGTCTTTAAGCATATCATTGAGAGGTGATAAATAATAATTGGTGTTAAAATTGTATACATAAAAGTATGTTGGTGCACAAATATTAAAATGTGAAAGATATATTCTTATAAAGATTGATTTATACTAAAAATTAATAAAAATTAATAAAAATTTTACTTGAATGATAAAATTAATAAATTGTTTAATGAAAAGAAACTAAATCATTGGCTATAAATATTTCTAGTGACTAATGTTAACTATGAAGAATTTTAGAATAGAGGAATATATGTGTTAGATTTCACTAAATTTTTTTGTAATTATATAATATTATAATTTAATGTATAAATAACAAATAGAATTGTATGATAATATACTATTCTCTCAAATTTATTATATATATATATATATATATATATATATATACTATATATATATATATATATATATATATATATATATATATATATATATATATATATATATATATAACTGTTCATCATTGTTGAGGTAAATTTAATATCATAAATCATAATAAAAATAAATATCTCAAAGATTACACAACTACAATACATATATCTTTATCTTATGTTGATTATTGTATTTCAAATATGATGAATTTATTTGTTATCAAAAAATAAAACAACTTACAAAAATTTTGAACATGATGAAAAGTAAAGAAGAAAGAACAATATCTAAGAGAAATCCTTTGGCCTTTGATTTTTTCAAAATAGCATTGTGATGGACCATCGAGATTTTGAAATTAAAAGAAAATTAAAATATAATTTTGCATAACGTTTTTTTATTTTGAACTCACTAATTTAATTGATATTTGTTAAAAAAATATTATCAAAATTTTAAAATTAAATCTCATATATAAAGAATTTTTTTAAGAATAATAAGTAAATAAAAAGATAATTCCAAACTTTATACTGACGTCTTAAACTAAGGTTATGGAAAGATTTCGACCCTCCATAAGCTGCCTATCAATGCGGTGCGCTCTTATTTCTCCTTCCTTGTATGATCTTGTATGCTGGGTGGTTTTTATTAGACGGGGACAATGATGACCCACTGGAATATGGCTGGAGACCGGCTGGACGGCTTTCCCAGCAACCTGGATCAGGTTCTTCGTATGGTTCGTGTATTTATACTCCATTGGCTGGCTGTGAAGGAAACCGCGGGTCTCCTGTGCTATGATATTGTCACTTTTGGTTTTTTGGGCTGCCTGATACATCCGGCACGATTTGGTCTGAGTCCTTCGAGCTATTCTACTTAATCTTTCTTGTAATTGGCTTTATTTTTCATTTATAGTTTTGGAGGATGCTACCTCTATGTTCTTTATCTTAGTCCTTGAGTTTAGTTGTTTGTCAGAAAGTCCCAATATGTAACTATTTTGCACTTTTGGATTAATATATTTGGGCTATGCTCTCAATTCTTCCAAAAAAAAAAAGGTTATGGAAAGAGAAACGCCTCAATTTTCCAAAAAACAAAAGAAGAAGAAAAGCGCTAGTGATGGAATCAGTCGTTAGGCACCGAGGCGCAGGATTGTGAATTCGAACGCAGCGTCAAGTAAGCCTCGGTGCCTCTGCGCTGGATCCTCCCACCGAGGACCAGCTTGCCGCGTCAGTATGAATTGTCGTACTCACGTGCAGCGGGGCGTGGAATTAATCGGATGGATCGTAGCCAAAAGCGGTGGTCAGTCGCATATCATCATCGTAGAAATCACATCATACGTGATGAATAACTTGGTTTGAAAACGATCGAATCATCCATCGTCTTTTAGCTCTGATATGGCTCTCAAAATATGACTAGTCAAAGCACAAATCTTGATGTCGAAAGCGATATAATTTTGAGTCAAACCGTCGAGATCAAAGCACTTAAAATATCATTTGGAATCTTTGGGACATCAATTAAATCCCAAAAGCTCTCAATATATAGTATTTATAGTCAAATCGGCGTCTCGACGGGGATCTTGAGCCTAAGATCTCATAATTCCGACTTCATTTGGGCATCCAAATGCTCAAAATACATCAAATGATTGAAGGATTCATCTGATCCGATCGAGGGGGGGGGTAGTGCGGGCTTTACATGAATTTACAAGAATACCTCCTCCCATCTATAAATAGACCTTCATTCCTCACATGAAGGGGATAAGCGAAGCCAAGTGAAAAGTGAAGAAGAGGCCAAGCTCGTGATTCGTCAACCACCATACCGTCGGCTGATCACTACCGTCAATCTGCAGAACAAGGAAGAGGAAGAGTCAAAGAAGGAAGAAGGAAGAGTCAAACAAGGAAGAAGAGGAAGAGCAGCAAGGAAGAGAGGAAGAGTCAGAGCGGAAGAAGAGGAAGAGCAGAAAGGAAGAGGAAGAGTCAGGCAAGGAAGAAGAGGAAGAGTCAGAGCGAGGAAGAGGAAAAGCAAGTGAGGAAGAGAGAGCTTGAAGATCCTCAAGCAAGATCGTACCCAAAGATCGCTCCATCGGCGACCATCATTGTGCCAGATGTCCTGTCCCTGCGAAGTTACCCGCATCTCCACCATCGTAATTACAACGATCGTTGTTACATAGCTCTTTCTCCTCATATGCAATTACGTAATCTGTTATCGGGAAGATCATTTGTACTCACGAAGCAGATACATAGTGGAAGCTTTTCTTGGGCTAGGCAGTGGTTTTCCCCTCTTTTGAGGTTTTCCACGTTAAAGTGCAGGTGTCTCTTGTTAAACTCTTTAATTACACGTGTGTGTCTTTGGACTTCACAACAAGGCTAAGGCGTAAACTTTCACTCTACTGGTTTTCTAACATGACGGTTTGGCTCGTGGGAAGTAAAACCCCAACCATAATTTCAGTGAACATCACGTTATGGCCAATAGGCACACTTTCGTTGAGTCTCACTCCAACTCCGTCATTCTCAAAACCCATCCGAACCAAGGACTCCAAGGTGAGGGTGAGGAATCTCTTTGGAAGATGGGTCATTGAATGGAGTCTCAAAATAAAATGATCCTTTTGCAAGGTACAACGGTTACAAACATATCTCCCCAAGATCGGTCGTTGCGGGAGGAGGTCAAAATGCTAATCCTCCGAGTTCCTCACATGGGCGTAGCAGTGATCTCTTGACCCGCTAGTTCCACTCATCCATCATGACTCAGCGGTTACTAATCCACGGTCGTTGTTGACAACTTCACACATGCTCATCTTGTTAATCCTCGACATGACATTCGCCCAGTCTGGCTTAATGCAAGATGAATTTCACCTTCAAGGCAATCATCTTCACCCACACCCGGTTATGAGAGTCCTCACCTTTAGGCAATTCTTCAACATCCAATTCCGTAGGTTTCAAGCTTAGAGCATTGATTTATGATGGGGCAAGCGACCCACGAACACATCGACCATTCTGGGACTATCATGCATATCCAGCGAGCTCACGACACCTTTGCTTTGTCGGTCTTTCCTGTTACCCTCAAGGGCAAGCTGGCACTTGGTTCTACTCTCTTCAGGGGATCCATCCATACCTTTAACAAACTTGATTCTTTGTGGAGCAGTTCATTCAGCAAATCGGAGAATCATTAAAGATTCCTCCCATCTTTCCGGTATTGACGAGCGAGGGTGAATCACTTAAAGAATACTTCGAGGTTCTCCTTAGAAGCTTCGCCAAATACAGGTAAACTCGAACTATTAGAGGAGTTTTCTTGGAGAACTCCGTCAGGGCCTTTTACTCATCACTCATGCGGGACGGTCGGTCATATGACTTAGTTCGTGTGGAAGCACAAATCTTCAGCGATGAGGCTATTAATGCACATCATAAACAATTTGGATAATCTGAGAGACATAAAAGCACCCCAGGAACAGGGAGGTCCCATCAAAGAAGAAATCGAAAGGCCCATTCAACAAAGATATCCCGTCAATTGGAAAGAATCAATTGACTCATACGAACATACCCCTGGCGGGGGCAACTCTTAATCTCAAAAGATGAGCAAATTGACAACACCAGCGAAAAGGCAAAGATCAATGGTCAACTCGGCTACAAGCTCATGCAAATATTCGACCTCTTCCATACGGGTTAGCGTCATCGGTAAACACTCGACAAAACAACCGGGATAGGTCAAAGCGTCCTTGGTGGACTTCTGCGATCTCTTCCATACGGGTTAATGTCATCGCCGAGAAAGCTCGACAAACAACAGGGAAAGGTCAAAAAAAAAAAACAAAAAAAAAAAAAAAAAACCTCACAGTCGTGATCTCCCTCCCACAACCTCCATATCAATGTTTCAAGCGAACATGCCTCCAAGCAAAATTTTGTAACTCCGCGAGGTTAATGTCGCCGGACACTCGACAAACAACCGGATGGGTCAAAAATCCTCATCGTCGTCACCAACATCGGCTTAGGTCATTCGCGGCAATCTTGCCCGGTCATCATTATGCTCATTGCGACCGTCACTTCGCTTACCGTCGCCCGGTCTGCCGCTGCCACCACGCGTCATGCCAACCATTATTGCGTGTCGCGATTCGTGTCGGTCCGCCGACCATCGTAGGCCATCTTAGCGGTCATCGTGTCGCCGGTCATCGCGGCCTACCGACGTCGGTCGCCGGATTGACTACCGTCTGCGATTGCCTTTGACCACCCGTGGTGCCAACCATTAAGCGGTCATCCGGCGACTAGTCGTGGTCAATCGCGATGCCGACTTCTTAGGTCATCACCATTGTCGTTAATCGGCATTCGTCGGTCAACCGTCGGAATCGCCGTGCCATTGGACCACCCGTCGGCCGTAACATTATTGTCGCGGTCATCGGCGAAACCGTCTGCTCGCCACCATCGGCAAACAATCGCGGTCATCACCGATACCATTAAGCGGACTACCGTCATCGCCGTCGACTAACGCCGGTTCATTGACACGTCGACAAACCGCCGATGCGGTCATCCGCGCGCCGACTACCGTCGCGGTATGCCGCCGCCGGACCATCGCCGGCCATCTTGGCGACCATCACCATTCGTCATCGCGAATCGCGTCGATTTGCCCGTCGACTACCGAGGCCGGTTCTGCGACCACGGGTAATATTATTATTAGTCATCCAGCGCTGACTACACGTCGCGGTCCCTGCCACCATAGCCGACCATCTTCGCCAGTCATCACCGGTCGCCGGTCATCGCGGCTACCGACGTCGGTCATGCCGTCATTACCGTCGCTGATTATCGCCGACCACGTCGACGCCACCACTACGGTCTTCGACCAGATCGCGGCCACCATCGCAATTCCGGTCGTCAGCCGGTCATTGCGACCATCGGCGGGTACCGCGTACTACCGGATTCAATTTGACCTCTTCCATACGGGTTGCGTCATCGGTAAAAACTCTAACTAACAACCGGGATAGGTCAACGTCGCGGTGGACTTCCCACGACCTCTTCCATGCGGGTTGCGTCATCCGGTAAAACTCGACTAACAACCGGGATAGGTCAAAGCGTCCTTGGTGGACTTCCGACCTTTTCCATACGGGTTGCGTCATCGGTAAACTTCGGCGGATAGGTCCGTCTTGGTGGACTTCCCCGACCTCTTCCATACGGGTTAGCCATCCAGTAAAACTTCGACTAAACCCGGAAGGTCAAAAGGTCCTGGTGTGGACTTCCGCGGCCTCTTCCATACGGGTTAATGTCGGGACAAACAACCGGAAAGGTCAAAAGTCCGTGGACTTCCCGCGGCCTCTTCCGCGTTGGCGTCAGCGATAATGAGCCAATAACCTGGAAGGTCAAAACTTTGTACCACTCCGCGGTTAATGTCGCCGGATAACACCGACAACAACCGGATGGGTCAAATCTCGGATTCAATTATATCCTCTAACATGCTTAACGACATCAATTATCAACTTGAAATCGCGGCAATCTTAGGCGGTCACCACCATTCGTCGATCCCATCGCGTGGCTCTTAAGCCGTCTCGTGATCGCCTCTAACCCGACGATCCGGCGGGGGCGATCGCCGGGGCGGTAGGAAGCCGGGCACGGCGTCGGTGGGCCTTGATCTCTAACGGACGGTCAGGCGGGCGATGCGGAACCACGGCGTATGCGTGGGCCTTGATCGCCTCCCAACGAGCGGCGTGGCGATAAGCGGAACCACGGACATTATGCATGAGCCTTGATCGCCTCAACGGGTCGGCGTGGCGGTGCGGAACCACGGCATCTGAGTGGGCCGCCTCGCCTCTAACCGGACGGTGGGGCGTGGTAAGCGGGGAAGTCTGCGTGGGCCTTGATCGCCTCTAACGGACGGTCGACGGGTAGGTGCCCCACTTATCACAGGTGGGCCTTGATCGCTCTGATCGCCTCCCGAGCGCCTCTTGATCGCCTTCTTGATTGCCTCCAAAGGACCCTCACTCAAGAAGAAAGGGAGAGGGGAAAGGTGTGCCTCTCCCTCTTACTCTAGGGGGGTATTTATAGCCCCCCACAGGGGCAAAAGGGTAAAAACCTCTCAAAAAACGTCTCAAAAATGGCACAAAACGGCTCAAAAAATGGCTCAAAATGGCAAAACGGCTCAAAAATGGCTCAAAACGGCTCAAAAAATAACGCACAAACGTGTCAAAACCCTTTTCAGGACCCTTGTATGACAGCGACATGCATATGCCCTGGCCGTCTCAGTACCTGGGCCGGCAGACCTGACCCATTCGGCATTGTTTACCCCGCCGTGCGCGACCGCTCCAGTCAGCGACCATGGACAGCGTTCAGCGACCGTAGCGACCCGAGCGGCCCGTTCGAGCACCTCCGCCGCGATCTGACCAGCGTCGGCCAGGCCGATCCTGACCGCCAGCTCCATGATAAAGCAGCGACCCGCCGACGACGGGCGACACCATCTGGCCAGCGCCGTATGCCAGCGGCCGCTTACCCGTAGCGCCCAGCAGCGCATGGCCAGCGGACAGGGCCTGAGCATGGTCCCGCTTAAAACCACAGTATCCAAATAGCTCCATAACCTCAAAATCTCATGCCAACGGCTACACATCTTATTCCATAATCATAATTTTATATTTTTATGATGGTTTATTCTCTCAAAATATATGATTCATGGGCCCGCACGTTTCGTTGAAGAATTCGTTATTTTCGAGCATTTGACACGTATATTTTTGGATGATTAAGCTAATGTCATCCAAAAATAGGGGGGCAACTGATATGACTCTCAAAATATGACTAGTCAAAGCACAAATCTTGATGTCAGCGATATAATTTTGAGTCAAAAGCCGTCGAGATCGGCACTTAAAATATCATTGGAATCTTTGGGACATCAATTAAATCCCAAAAGCGACTCTCAAATATATAGTATTTATAGTCAAATCGGCGTCTCGGGCGGATCTAACTAAGATCTCATAATTCCGACTTCATTTGGGCATCCAAATGCTCAAAATACATCAAATGATTGAAGGATTCATCACGAGCGTCCGTCGAGTGAGTGCAGCTTTACATGAATTTACAAGAATACCCCTCCTCCCATCTATAAATAGACCTTCATTCCTCACATGAAGGGGGGGGACCAAGCGCAGTGAGGTGAAGTGAAGAAGAGAAGAGGAGCCGCTCTGATTGTCAACCACCAGCCGCCGTAGTCAGATCCTTGCAGTCAATCACAACAAGGAAGAAGAGGAAGAGTCAAGCAAGGAAGAAGAGGAAGAGTCAGACAAGGAAGAAGAGGAAAGAAGCAAGGAAGAAGAGAGTCAAAGGAAGAAGAAGGAAAGAGTCAGAGCGAGGAAGAAGGAAAAGCAGTGAGGAGGAAGAGAGTCACAAGCTTGAAGATCCTCAAACAGCAAAGCAAGATCGCACTCCCCGTGACCCATCAACCATGCACCGCCAACCGTCGTCACTGTATTACTTGAGATTACCGCAATCAATTACAACGCGATCGTTGTTACACTTTTTTTCTCCCTCATATGCTCTAATCTGTATCGGGAAGATACTCTGAAAGATACATAGTGGAAGCTTTCTTGGGCTAGGCAGTGGTTTTCCCCTCTTTTGAGGTTTTCCGTTAAAAATTCAGGTGTCTCTTGTTAAACTCTTTAATTACGTGTGTGTCTTTGGACTTCACAACAAGCTAAAACTTTCTCTGGCGGTTTTTACAAAGCTCGATTGGTAAAGGTTAGTGGTGAACCTCCCAATTCTTGATTCTTACCAGGCAGGTCGATGGAAAGTAAGTGAAGATCAATACATGATGATGAATTGCAGAGCGTGAGATTAATTACAACGACATTCACACTCATAAAATTGGTAAAGGATTAGGTGAATACCTATTAAAAAAAAAGTTCGAATCTGTCCAATGACTCCAATCTAGGTGGTGGCCCTCATGGTTGATTGACTTCGAGGTTCTATCGTATGGACCACGCTTATGATTAACGAAGTTGCCCATTCCATTTATTAATGCGAGACGAATTTACATATTTATAAATTTATGGTGACTCATTTGGCCAAGCAATAGCTATTGTTAAAGTGATCGTTTGCCTCTCAATTCATTCACTTCTCATTCACTATGACGACAATGCCAAGTCCAGAAAAATAGACCATCAAAATAACAATTCCTCTCCTTTTTTTAAAATGTTAGTCTCTGTCATTAATTTATATTTTGAAACGTATTGAGGAATGGACGTAATCTGGATTGCAGAATTTTAGTTAAAGAATGTCACTTGAGTAAGCTCAGATTCTCTTTGAGAATGTTTTCAAATTAGAAAAGACATCATAATTTCAACGCTGATGTAGAAGAGAGGATTTGAATAAAAAGTAACATCTCCCTAAAATATCATTTGTTAACTTTCTTACGGACCCTCAAAATTCATTTACAGTGAAATTCAAAATCTCCATCTCTATTGGATTTCTGATTACTTCTCTGTATGAATTCAATGATTTTGTGGATAGAAATGACTTTCAAAGTCTGTTATACTTATTTCTCAGTGTTCTTAGAAGCTTTATGGGAGTGTCTATCAGTTGCATCAAAAACTATTTCTCCATCATTAATTCTAAAATATAACTCATTGAAGTAGTATAATGAGTCAATATTTATTTTAATCAATATAAAGCCTCTTAATTGGAAGCTTGAGCTATTGACTGATAGGCTACAGTGGCTTGCATTATATTAAGTTTCCAAGTAAAATTAAATTGATATGAAATTACAATATGAAGATTGACTTCATATAAAAATAAAACAAAAAGGGCTTAAAATCAAATAGAATTGAGATATGGCCAGCCCAAATGTGAATCGATTCCCTACCAGTTTTAACTAAAATAGCACTATATTTATGTTATTGTGTATTAGAAGTTATTTTATTTTAGCCCTTTTTTAAATTTGTCAACTTATATTAAATTTCTCTATTTTATGCACATCTACTTCAATTATTAAATATGCATGTTTAGGTGTCTTATTTTTATTTATGAGCAGAAAACCTAATTAAAATTTTGAAGAAAAAAATAAATTCTAATTAATTTGTTATTTTCTTAGATTTCAAAAAATTTAAGGATAAATACATTTTTGAACAAACAATTTATGATTTAACACTACATAACCTAAACATTATTCTAAAAAAAAATTTGATCAAACATAAAAATTTGTAGATTTACGAGAAATACTCAAATCAACACCTATAATAGCAAACAAATCTAGTTATAGCTACAAGAAATACCAATAAACTCTAGATCATAGATAAAAGAAATACCAAAACCTTAACTTTGCAAGCACAAATCGAACAAACCAACAAATATGGAGAAGAAGATATGAGAAATATAAAGTCCTCATGTGGTCCCCATCAATAGTGCTATCAAAATCATTTTACTAAAATTTTCATTGCAATGTACTTTCTTTGTGGTTGATAAAATCAATTTTACACAAACTGATAGCCCTATTATCTGACTCAATCATTGAATTTTTTTTTAAATGTTGTTATTTAATAAGTTTGTAGACAGGTTTTCATTGGATACATCATTCTACATAGAAATTATAAGTTTAGGGTTTAGGTGACTTTTCTTATCAGCTACAAAGAACTCAATGTTAAGAATATATTGGGTTGTACTCGCCTAGTTAGGAGAGTATATTGGTTGTACTCAACTAATATAGGAGAGTATGTTAGGTAGCACTCATTCATGAAGAGAGTGTCCATGTAGGGCTTCTCCACCTAGTTGAAGAAGTTTTTTATTTAGTAGTAGGTTCTTAGTCTAGTCTAGGTGTTAGCTAAGCATGAATGTAAACCTTGGGGGGTCTTGGTTGAACTACATAAAATATATTTTATACATATTATCTCACTTTCTTTATATTTATACACTTATTTATTTACTTATTTGTGATGATATTTATGTTATAGTGCTTCCTTTATTCATAACTCTTTTACTAATAAATTATACACTAAGTGATCTTGTTTGATGTAATATTTTTTTTATATTTAGTTCTTATTATTAGATTCATTTATCTTCAATTTGTATATTTATGTGGAGTTTAAATTGGTGGTTTAAAAAGAAATGAAAGTGTATATATGCTCCCCCCGAGTTAAAAGCTTGAATTTTAGAATAATGCTCATAATTAATTTCTAGAGTTGTGTGAGATTTTTTTGGTTACTTAATAGAGAATAAGACTTATTTTTCTCTTGGTAAATAAGCGATGACTAATGATGGAATCTCCTGGAGGATTTGTGTCAAAAATTATGACAAGCACTAATAAAAATTGATAAGGGATGGTAGGTATTAATGGAGAGATGAGTTAAGTGTGGATCTTTCCCAAGTTAGGATAATAGATATGTTGGCAGAGAGTGGATATACACATTCATGAAATATAACAACGAAATACAAACTATGAAAGAAAAAAAAATACATTCTTCATTCATGATTGAAATAAACTATAAATATTGTTTCATGATTTATTCACCAAAGTTCTCACAAGATAGAGAGTTACCAAATCTAACTCTAAGCAAAATACAAACTGCACCATACATCATTCACCTAAGTTTTTTGTTTCTAATAAAATGATGCCATATAATTAGATATATTAAAAATCATATTATAAATAATCATATAAATCAAAAACTACAATTTTTATGGGGCTTACCTTTATTTGAAATTAATAAATTTTCATTATATCTTAGTAATTGTACTTCATAATTTATTCAATTCTTAGAGAAAGAATGGGACAAATTCTAGCATGCATGGACATATCCCATCTTAAAATTTAAAATATTTTTGTCAATGCATTATTGGTGTAACTTCATAATTAATGTCTTGCTTCAAGAAGAATAAGGGGCATCATATGTCCATCTTAAGTTTATAATATTTTATTAGTGTGTTTTATAATTTATATCTTTATCTAATAAAGAAAAGTGTGGCTAAATTTGAATCTTATTTAATTTGACATTTAATTTTTTATTAAGATTTTATTTATGTATCTCCATGATTTAACTCTTGCTCCAAGAGAGAATTATTAGAAAATTTTAATACATGGAAATGTCCTATATGAGTTTGGCTTCGAAGGAGGGGCAACCATTTATGATGAAGAAATAAAGGGCCAAAATTCGATTAAGATTATTTTTGGAGGGTTCAGTCAAACATGAATCTTTATTTTATATTAGGAAAACTTTCCTTAAGAATGCATTCTTGACAATTCTTATCAACAATGAATTTCTGATACTCAAACATTTCAATGTCTCAACATAATTTCATATAAACCCTTGATCTTTAAATTTGCTTTCCCTTCTATTATTTTATTGGTGGACTTGTCTCTCATCCTACAGAATTTATTTAGGTTTATCATGAATTATAAAAGTGTGTGATAACCTTTCTTATTGTGCTCTTATAGTTCTCATTATATCTGACATTTTATATTTCTTCTTCATTAGGTTTCTTTTTTAACTTTTATGCCTTTGTTTACTCTTATAGATAATTAAATTTTTAGTTTTTTTTTTCTCTTAAGAAATGATGGCTTAATATTTTTATCGAGCCTAAAATGATTACTCTAATTTACTAGTAGGATGGTTCCATTTAATCTTACTAAGGATCTTCACCACTAGTTCTAAGATTTGTCTTATAACAAGCTTCTTAAATAGCAATTATTGAGCTCCTATGTCAATATTATATCTTCTTCACTATCTCCAAGAATGCCATTTTTGAGACAAAGAAGCCTCAACATCGTATCTTCTAAGCACAAATAGCATGATTAGAAAAATTATATTATCAATAGACACTAATACAACCTTCTCTTTGGATACAATTCTTTTCATGATAAGAGCTTCCACATGTGTATGCCTTCCAAACATTAAGGCTTCCAAAACAATAATAACTTGTTGTGTATATCCTATAATAAATCAAGTTATTGCTTTTTCTCTATGGTCCTAAACATGTGCAGTAGTAGACATGTTGTGGTACTAGAAAATTTTCAAAGTGCTAAATTAAATAGTAGATCCATTTTCTCTAATATCGATAATCATATTAGATAGGTGGATATAAGCTTGTCTTGCAGCTGTGTAGTGAATGGGGCATTTCATAGGTCCGTTTTTTATAAGTGAAAGATGGAGATCTCTAATCAACTTTGATTAGACACCCAATGCTTCTAAAATACAAACAATATGATATGATATTTGCATAAACATGCACCATGCAATGATCATAATAATCTAGAATCATACTTAGAAAAAATTTAAATCATTTAGAGAATTTATTTTATATTTTCTTAATAAAAATATTTTTTTAAATTTTAAATAAAGGATATTGATATGTTTTTTACTTAATGTTGTTTTAGCTATTACTATATAGATTGCAAAAATAATAAATAAAACTTGTGTAATTAGACAAAGAATAAAAGATAAATCTTCTCCATTAGAGTTATTAAAAGTCTATAAGCTTTAAAATTTCTAAAATAGCTCTTTTTTAATGAGTGATTATAAATTAAATTCTTAGAAGGCATATTGGTTATCATATAAGAAACTAAATATTTCACCTTTATTTAGTGATTACTTTATATTTTATTTGAGATATTTCATTAACGAAACCCCTTTTGATTAATGTTTTATTAATAAAAAGAATTATCAATAAGCTAGTCATTAGACGTTACAAACATAGCTTATTATAGCAATAGTTTGATTTTTGTAAATAAAAACTATACTACTATTAATATAAGCAGATAAGAGAATGATGATAAATTTGATCAAGATCTCATAATTATATTATCTTAAGTTATAATAGACCCTGAGTTAACTTAGTTAATAGAGGTGCTTGGTGTGTTTTATGCAAGAAATGTGGAAGGAGAATGTAGAAGAGGTGGAGTTGGGAGAAGAGAAGGTTGGGGATTTTTTTTTCTTTTTTTGTGTGCAAGTGAAATAAGGTGAGTTATATGAGGAAAGGTAAGTGGCATATATAAGGAAAGCTATTTAATGTATATGGAAGGGTAATTCTTTGTGGATAGGAACAAGCTTAATTTTAAATGGTTGGCATGTCACAAACCAATTATATATATATATATATATATATATATAATGAAAGAGATGTATTTCTTTTAACAATATGTTTGTAGTGACTCTCAAGGATTTTAATTGCTTGCACATGTTGATGATGTTTGTTCTTACCTCACATTGAGTGTACATTCATGTTTTTCTCATATTACAAATAAGTGATAGTGTTTTACCTTAATTAAAAGACTTTCATGTTCTACATATATCAATGTGATATGTTCAATGAAAATAAGAACCATTGGTCAATATTCATTGTAGGAGAGATGTTTTGAGTTTCCCTAGTATGATCCTGCATCTGCCTTCCTCTATTATTGATGCATTCAATCAAGATGAGTTTTGGAACATATATTAAGATCAATATACCCTTTCCAAGTAATGTCAAATTCATTAAAAACAAGTAGATGGTTTTATTTAATAAACTATGTAATAAACCTAAAAATAAGGATAAACTAGATGCTTTGTAACTCATACTTTGCGAATCCATAGTTTTTTTATTGGGCCTCATAATACAAAATTCAAACTTAATGATATCATGGTTAATGATTGAGTAAGCCAATTACAACTAGTCGCCCTACATTATGTTGATTGTCAAAATGTCAAGTCTGTTGAATTGAATTAGGTTGTATTTAGATAATAAATTAAAGCATTTGTTTGGATACACATACATAATTATTAGTGTGAAGCTTTTTCGCATTGCACCTTCATCTTCAAAAATAATGTTGCTAGCTTTACTTGTGTCATTGTTTTCTTCCTTATGTCCTAATTTTATACCCTATTATAGCTCTCACTTTTAAAACATAACAGCGCATTTGTTTCTAAAAATCATTAAAGCTTTGCTTGTGACATAGTTTTTCTTGCAAGACCTACATCACAATTACCTATGAAACTTGCATCACAATTTCCTACAATACCTATATTACAACCTTCAATTGTAACTTACCATTGCCCATAAGACTGCCACCATAACTACCACAAGCTACACAAATTTTTACTGACAAAATATATATATCATAATTATCATTTTTATTATAATTATCAACCACAAAGCCTAAAATTATCATTAAAATGTTACACCATAAAAAGTCCTACATTACAACCATTAAACAAAGAATCATTCTAAAACCTTAATAGTATTTTATCATAATCATCTGCATCATGAATTAAGCTATAATATTTACTTATGTCATTGTTGTCACTCACAAGACTTACACCATAACTTTCACTTATAATATAATCATTGTCATATAATGACTTATGTCTTAACATTACATCATAGTTGACATTTCTATCATTTTAAACCAAAGTATTGTTATCTTGGAAACTTAAGAATTGTGAAACTAGCTTTAAAGGTTGTATATATTTCTACCATATATTTTATATATGTGACTATTAGATATGAAACGGAAAAAAAAAAATTTTTAAAAAGGAAGGGGTAGAGCTGTACTCTTTTAAGACTTATTTTGAGAATATCCAAATTCATTCTGTTGATGTAATACTAATATATAATAATATACCTTGAATAAATTATGGTGTCGACATATAAATACACAAGCTGCTTGATAAATGATTGCCCTTCATAGATAAGGTAAGCAGCGCACGCGAGCCGTGTCTCGTCCCTCGTGAGCGGATCAGCTGAACGCACTGCCTAGCTGAGCGATCGAACTTCCTCTCGGCCAACCTTCTCAACAGGAACTTCGATCCTCCCTCCCTCCCTCTAGGTTCGAATCCTACGCACGCGAGCCCTACCTCCAGTCTGGCTTCCTTTACTTGCGGACGACAACCTGGCCGAACTCCACATAGAGAGCCGAAGCCAGGAAATCCCGTCCTCACTGTGCCAGCTCCAAATCTGATGACATCCTATCTCCGGCTAACATAGGCAGCTAGCGAAATCTCGTCCATCAATCTCCAGTTTGCTGCTACCTTCCCTTCCACTTAGTACTTGCCTCAGTTTGCCTGAATCCCATGACTCTGCCTATTAACTGCATTCCTAGATTTTGCCATGCTAAATTGACTTTAGAGATTACTGATTTAAGATTAAATCTATCCTGAATCTCGATCAAATCTGACCGTTCAGCCCAGCCAAGTTTCTCTTCCACCCTCCTTTTCTATTTGCTGTACAGAGCCTGTAATATCCAAAATTTCAAAAAAAAAAAAAAAAATCTAATTAATCTTGAGCACTGTAGCACGATATTACTGTAGCACAATGTTACTGTAGCACCGAAACCCACTTTGCTCTGCATGCAGCAGCTGATCTAGGTGACATATTAATTTAAGGGCTGAGATTGAATATTAATTACTTGAGTAATAAGTAATTTAGACTATATATATTACAAGCCTCGTTTTCTCCCTCACTTCTCTCCCGCTGCTTCCTTATCTTCCCAAATTCTACTGTTACGTGGGACATTCAGGAGGCGAGGTTACGTGAAGCTTAGGATCGGAGCAGCCAAGCCTTCACTGCTTGGTGGCGAGGTTACATGAAGCTTGGGATCGGAGCAGCCAAGCCTTCACTGCTTGGTGATAGTGGGTTTTGTATTTTGGTTAGATGGAGAATTTTGGCTGCAGGTATGTAGCAGATACTTTTATATGGATAAATCAATTAAGCTTCATTTAGATTAATGTGAATTAAAATCAGATAGGAAAGGAATACAAATTTGTTTATATTTTTATATACATATCTATTATATATAAAATTTATATATTAACCGATTATATAAACTTTTCAGTTCATTAGCTATAGAACTCAAAATAGGAAATTTAGATTTTAAATTAACTTATTATTTTATCCTTAAACTATATATATATCCTTAACAGGAATATCACGTCAAAGGTCCAATTCATTATTCAAAGCATTGATCATAGGTCTAATTCAAATGGTAGAATGGAATCAAGATAGGTAATTACCAAATTTATATAAAAGAAAGGGATGATGAAAATTAATATTATGTTAATGTGTAGCGTGTAAATAATATTTTTCAATTTGAGAAGTTCTTTGGAGAGTGACAAATTGATAGCATCGAATTTGATGTGGCGTGATCGAAGTAAGGTTGTGTATTCAAGGAATTGTCAAACACATCACGACACTGACCTAGACACTGAGGTGAGATATAATTGTTAATTTAAATTCAGTTTCTATAGTCCTATGTATGCCACTGTTTCTACTGATTTTTATAAATGATATGAATGACATATAGATATTCCTGTCATATTGTATGTCATTACACTACTCAAAAATTATAAGTCAGTTAGTTCATTTTTTATTAGCATATGATTTCGTTGGGCATATAGAAATGTTTTAAACATGTTGTAAATACAATAATGTGATAAACAGGGAAATGTCAGAAAAATTGTGATAGGAAGGCTATGTTATAGAAATCGCAGAGCAAAAGAAAGTTCGACGATGAGCCTTGGCGGGGATCTTAGTATCCCCGACTCGACATTTTGAGGTTGGAGTCATAGTCGTCCAACCGGTGTCGTGTTAGGTAAGTAGTATGGTTCCGGCCCTGCCTTACTTTCAGCTTTAGGCCGACGGGCCGGGTGACGACCCTTTTGTTATGAAGTCAAAACCTATGCAATTATAAATGACATTTCTAAAAAAATGATTTGATATAGAACTGAAATGACTTTCATTAAATAACTGCTCCTATGACATGACATTGATACAGTACGAATCTACAGCATATTGTTCAGTTATATTGTTACCTTTCTGCAGCATAGTTTACCAGTTTTGCAAATTTAAATATACATGCACGATTGTTCCTACTGTCTTGTTCTGATCTTACTTTAGCATTCTTGTCTCACAAAGCTTTTAGCTTATGATGCTACCGTTGAGAGTGAAAAGATGAGGGTGAAAGCTAGACCGTTTTGTTGATTTGTACAGTTTTGGGAAGATTAAAAGCTTTTTGGGTACGTACAAAATTTTAATACTGATGTCTTTAGTTGCTCTGTATTTATTTACAAACTTAAAGATTTCATGCTTCCAATTTTGTGATATGAATTAATTAGTATATGAATTGTAAATTTAGTGATGATTTGATTAGATACAAATTTCACTTGCTTCGCATGATACGTTGGAACGTGTTGGTGAAATCTGTGTCCAATCGAGTCATCCTAATCTGTTACACTTCAGATTGATCCTAGAAGAAGGGTAGGGGGTCATCTGGGGTGTGACAGAAAATGGTATCAGAGCAATAAGGTTGATAACAGAGCAAAAAGATTGATAGTAATGGAAGCATGGTTTGGCTTTAGAATAAGTGTTGAATTGATCAATACAGAGCTATAAGACGATTAATTTTGGGTTAGGAATCCATATGTTCTTAATTTCATGCATGTATCAAATAAATATTTTTTATTACATTAATTTGCTCAAGAAATGCCGAAAAGGTTAGATGGTCACCCTCGACTAGCTACGACCTTGAACTGCAGGTAGACCACGAACTCCATAGGAATAATTCTAACAGAGTGAAATACAACCTGAGAGCAAGTGGTGATGGTAGATGATGAATTGAATGATAGTTGATTTCCCAGGTTGTTGATAAGCTAGCATCTATGGAAAAATCTGCGACTAGTGGGCACAGATCTGAGTATGGTTCAGAAGTGGATCAACATTTGAGGATATTTCAAATGTTCAAACTACCAGCATTCAAAGGAGCCAGTGATCCTATAGTGGCGGAAGATTGACTGCTTAAAATTGAAAAAAATTTGGATGGGATGATTTGCCCCGAAAAGAGTAGAGCTACTTTTGTAGGGGAGGCGAAAGGTGGTGTGTGCTCACGGGAAAGATTTGAAATGATACCCATTACTCAGATCAAATGGGATGAGTTTGTCAAAGTATTCAAAGATTAGTTTATTCCTCCATCAACCCGACTTTTTGGGTACGTGCAAAATTTTAATACTGATGTCTTTAGTTGCTCATATTTATTTACAAACTTAAAGATTTCATGCTTCCAATTTTGTGATATGAATTAATTAGTATATGAATTATAAATTTAGTGATGATTTGATTAGATACAAATTTCACTTGCTCGTTCCAAGATAATGTTGAAACGTGAAATCTGTCCAATCGAAATCATCCTATTCTAACACTTGATTGACCCTAGAAGAAGGTAGGGGTCATCTGGGGTGTGATGAGGAGATAATGGGCCAAGAGGATTTCAAGTTGAGCAACCCATTACACCAATTCATCCAATCTAAAACTTTGGATAAAATGTGGAGGAGATAAGGCAAAGTTTTGTAGGATTGAACTATAGTTCTCATTATTTGGCATAAACTAAATCCTAAATTATATATGCGGTGCATTTGTGGATGAGCGAACCTATACGCTCTTTGTAGCACAGGGAAAAACTTCGTAGAGAAACACACGAAGGGAAAAATTACATGATTTCATTTAGGGTAACCTATACTCAGTGATAGGGAAAGACTTTGGCTGTGGTTTATACTACTCATATGCAATCTTAAGCGGTGATGGCCCGACTCGGCAACCCCATGGGGATGATGCCGGGAGGCTGTTGAAATTGGAACTGACATAGGATCTAATAACTCGCATATGAGTAATAATAGAATTCAAATGAAGCTTATAAAGAAAATAGTGTATAATAAACTTGAAAGATCATCATTAAATAAAGATTAATGGTAAAGCCGGATCACAAAGGACTTGGGAAATCACTTGCAAACAAGAACATGATCGGATAACCAATGAGTATACCCATGACTATTAAATGTACAATTGGACACCACTACAACCCTCATTGGACAAATTGGTGAAATCCTAGAAAAACTTGAATGAGATTTATAATAAGTTTGAATGTTCGCTAAAGGATACAAGTGAAAACCTCCAACAAATATTTGTGCTATCTTACAGGCTGAATGAAGTGGACAATGAAGAATAAAATTAAGCATAAGTAGAACCTCTATAGTACATATAAAGGATTTGAAAGCTTATTATTAAAGACAAGTAATATCCACATAAGACTTTGATATGATATGCAAAGACTTATATGAAACACGATGATGTCTGGATGAGCAAGAATAAAACTTTCTGAGGATTCAAATAATATTGCATATTAAAAGAGCTAGATTGATAAACTCGGAATAAATGACTATGAAAGATTCAATAGCTTACTCATAAGCATAACTTGATGACTTGTCGATAGTCATGAATACTACACTCTCAAAGTCTATCTGAGTTTGTAGTTTAATGTAAAACTAAAATCATAGGAAATTTGTTGAGTGTCATGTTTAAAAAAAAAAGAGAGAAGAAATCGAATGAGATTCATAAGAGACCTATGGTGGAGCTAAGTAACATAACATGGCAAGCATAACTAAAGCTCCTTAATGAATGATTGGATTATGTTGCATCTTATGCAACAATGATCTATGGTGGAGCCAAGTAGTTTGTCTATGAGCATAGCCAAGACTTTCAGATGTGCACATACATCATGTTTTATAACTCATATTACATAATAAAAAAAAGTAATTTAGAATATTTAAATGAGACTCACAATAAATTAATAGCCCGTCATGGAATTTAGGTGCATCTCCTATAATATCTCACTCTAAAATGATATAAAGAGAAATTTAGTTAAACATACAATTGGATCATAGGAAGCTTTTAACAAGCTTGAAAGCTAGCATTCTGATATGAAAGCGAGTTGAATAGGAGTTGCAAGATGTTTGCAAGAAACTCAATTGTTCTTTCTTGAGTTAAATAACTTTCTTGCTTACATTTAGCTCATTAATAATTTAAATGCAAGCAAGAATGCAATGATTTGAATTGCAATATATGTATATAAAAACAACACCACCAGATTCACAATACATCGTACAAGAAAACAGGAGGCATTAATTTCAGTTCTAAATAAACCTCACATGCTTCATAAGGTATTTATTAAATTCAACTTGGATAATTTTTAAAAGTCTTATAAATATCCAGATGAATTTAACTTGATATCATGTATCATAAGATAAACTCTAAATCAATTCAAGTGTTCAAAATTCTATCAAATCGTTGATATCAAAATATATTAAATTATTTGAAAGTTCATATGAACACTTTAATTGAAACAAAAACCCACATGGGCCCTAACACTATGAATTCTTAAACTTAGTATTTGAGGATCACGGGTTAATTCGATTTGGTCTATTAACAACAAAACCTAAAAAACCCAATTATGATGTTATAAGAAATTTAATTTAATAATATTTGAGAACTAATTCTATCATACAATTACAAAAAAATAAACTCGTTGACATGACTTCTCAAGTTCAAGCTCCCAAGTGAAAAGTTTCAAACTCGACCCTCTACGCTCAAGCTAGAGTTGACAAGATTTAGATGATTATAAATCTTGGGAATTTAGACCCGATCCTCTATAGAAAAGAGGTAGAGTTGACATGATCTATTAGCCAACAATAGTCATGTGATCAAAAGGATATTACTACTATGGTTTAAATGATCAATCTTTATATGTTTAAATTCAAATCAATTATAAAATGATCAAATATTCAAATTAAAAAAAATAAATTAAATAAAATTAATTATTTAAATTTAAAGTAAAATCCATCCACGCATCCGCAATCATTTGTCGAGGGTGACAAACTAAGAAAAATTTTTTGTTCATGAAGAGCCAATGTCAAATCAAATACATAATATTTTTCATGCTCAAATAATCTTAAGCCCATAAGGACGTGACCCGTGTCCTCTATCTGCATGATTTTGCCATAAAATGACACTACATAAATGACAGTTATGACCAGAGCCCTCTGATCGAGTGTCTTGTTGTAAAATGATACCACTAAATTACGTCACAGTCGTTGCCCGTATGTTCCCCAACATCTTTGCTCTTTGAGCTATGAGCTGTAAAATATATTTGATTGGGGGAAAAATCTTTTATTAGCTAAGGTTGACTTGTATTTGTTGCCTTAGACAAACTCCACCCTAGGTCTACAAGGTTCCCTTGGACGTCGTAACCCATGGTTGCTGACAAGGATCCTTTGATCAAGTTGGGTTGAATACCTCCTCTAACTAAGTAGACTAGGGACCAAGACAGCCTGGGATGACAGAACCATGGGATCTTGATCGAGCGCGTCATCATTTCCCCAAATGTGGTGTTTATTTTTGGAAAGTATATGGGGGACACCACGCAGATCTGATGGTGTACTTATTAAAGTGATCGGGTATGAAATTGAGGTATGATGTATTATCTTGAAAGATAGAGGCATCACCCTTCAATGGATATAATCACCTAATAAGGACTCCTAAGATATGATGGGGTTTCAAATATGCGAGAGATTTTTTTTCTACTTTACATGGATGAATGAAGTAGGGTTTATATTAAACTGAGTTCTAAAGTTTCTTATGAGGGCAAGCTCCCATAGTTAATTACATCCTAAGGAAGGTGAGTTCCTTAGGAATACTCTCGATCAAAGTAGAAAATTATTATCTCCAAAGATTTTGAGGGTAAGACTATAAACAAATTGGTTATGTTTAGAAAAATCAAATGAAATAGTTCAAAAGGAGAGACTTATTTTGGAAGTGTGGTGTTTACTTTTGGATATGTATATGAGGGACACCATGTAGATCTGAAGGTGTACTTATTGAAGTTTGGGTATGACATTGAGGTATGATATACTATCTTAAAATATATAGACATCATCCTTCAATGGACCTAATCACCTAATATGGACTCCTAAGACATGATGGGTCTTCGAATATACTAAAGATTTTTTTCCTACTTTACATGGATGAATAAAGTAGAGTTTATATTAAACTAGGTTTTAAAGTTTCTTATGGGGGCAAGCCCCCATAGTTAATTACATCCTAAGGAAGGTGAGTTCCTTAGGAATACTCTCGATTAACATAGGCAATTGTTATCTCCAAAGATTTCAAGGGTAAGACTATCAATAAATTTATTTTGTTTGGAAAATAAAATGGGATAGTTCAAAAGAAGATACTTATTTTGGAAGCCAAAGGGAATAAGTGGGAAATGATCATGATACTAGGAGGCATAGTGAGCATTCCAATCTATCTTATAGTTGAGCTTTATTTATTTGAAAGTGAGAAGAATTATTTGTTTGAGTTGAAATTTTATTTGATTACTAGGGCTTACAGTCCACCAACATAAGGTTAGGGGAATGCCTAAGAGGTGAGGATTTATGCTTGTAACTTGAAATAAATAGCAATCTCAGATCCTAAATCTAGGGAGCTTTAGTAAGAGCTAAAATATGACCTAAATCTAAGTGAAAATGGGTATATGGTTTACCTCCACAAAATAGAGTAGACCACCCGACTGCTAGACTTATAACCCCCGAAAGTGACAGTCAGCTAACTTCTCCTACGCTTTAAAACCTTATAGGCAAGTCTTATGATTTTACAACATAGTTAAGTTGTTATTATTTCTAAAGTCCTTAAACTCATTTCTTAAGAGACTAGAGCATGAGTGGTATGATTAATGACTTAGTCTAATGCAAATCTTTTTAATTTTTATTTGATTTTTGACACTTCATCTTGACAAAGGCGATGTGATTTTCACATGTCTAAATGCATGATGAAATGAGATTATTGGCTAAATCAACAAGAAGGGGTGTTTTCTACCATAAGGGATGCCCTCATAGGTCAAGCATTCCCTTATCGTAAGGATGACAATCTCCTATTTTCAAGAGAGAAAGAATATGCATGCATGATGAAACATATAACATTTAAGGGTTGCTAAATCTTTTAATAATCTTAGAGTAGACTTTTATTGTAAGGTTATGAATTATTTAAAACTTTAGTTATGAGTTGTAGTTGGGTAAAAGATTTATTTTTTTCTAAGAGCCTAATCACATCCATACCATACAACAAACACCAATCATAAAAAAAAACTATGAAGAGGCATGTCATTTCTAATGCACAAGTTAAACATAATATCAAGCAATTTTATAACTAGTACAAAGAATAACATTGTGCTGATACCACCGCATAACTCAAAGAGAAATTGGGTAGCTGAGCTCTACCCTTATACAATCTAGAATATAAAAGAATAATTATAATTTATAAATGAATAAGTACTATGGGGGTCTTCTTTTCTTCATACTTTATATCATCATGTTTTCTTTGATTTGGATATGCTTACTTCAAAGGCATCACAAGGCCTCCCAGGACAAAGCCTTCTAGCCACTGCTCATCCTAATCTCCCATAACACTAATCTTAATTCTTAATGCAAAATTACATTAAAAATAGGAAAAGTAATTCTAACTACATCTATAAAATAAGTGTTAGCTAAACACATCATACAACTCAAGCAGTTATATGTATAATTTAGACTTAGCACCCTACACATGGGTAACCAAGCCCACCTATCCTAATTTGGATTACGTTTAGAGGATTAAGCAACCTGCAAAAGAGCATTTATATTTATTTTTAAGCGAACCCCTAAGCATAATCTCCTGTAGAAAACATGTATAGGTTAATAACGGCCTAACATCCAGTTTATGAAATATACACTCTAACATATAGTCTAAAACAATATATCACAAAATAAAACATACATTATACCATGCACTACCCTAACATAAAGCTCGAAATGACATGTCCTAACTAAGCATTGGAGTTGTATTTTCTAAGTCTGAAAGGGCATTTAATCATAAGAGGTTGATTTCACTTCAAGTGGTTTAAATGATTTGAGAATTTTACTTAGTGTTTATTTTCTTTTATTTGATTAACACTTAGCAAATAAGTGTTATTAAGAGAAAGAAAAAAAGAGAGGATTACTCTCTTTCATCATTTCCTTAAGTCATTTCTAAAGCCGTGCATCGTACTTCATCATTGTTAACTAGGGGAGTGAGGTAAAGACCACATTGGGGCTACTTAAAGCCGTGCATCCCTGGAATGCCCATACTAGATATACCCGTTGTTCTTAAATACACATGAATGTGCAAGTGACTATAAGAATGAAAATCATGCAAAAGTTATATGTTTATTTAATTGAATTATTTATACACGTGAGCTAAAATTCTATCTAAATTCTAATATGGAGATACATAAGAATGAATCCAAACAAATGTTGTGTCCTTTTCAAATGAACTATACACTTATTAATATTCACATTTTGTTATATGTAAATCCATGAAGATTAAAGAAAAAAGAACTCCATATCATATGCTCTAAGCTATAGGCACATGCAAGCTTATGAATAATAATAATTTTCATCACTCCATATGTTATAATTGATTTATATATACTTTGAAAATAGTTTTGATTTAATAATGATAATAGCCACACATAATTTTAAATTTAAATCAATCATGCAAGCTTGACATAAAGGAAACCATTTAATTTAATCAATTTTGTAAGAGATGAATGCATGAATCAAGTGACATATATTTAATATGATTGAAAAGAAATAAAGGGACATAAGCACATGATTTCATTCAATCGAATTAACTCTTAAGGACAATCATATTAAATAAGTTCATTTAGAATAAACCAAAATTTCTTAATGTCATTTTTAATTTCATGTTTGATTTCATTTAGGATATTTGAGAAGAGGTTTACTAATCCTAATCTCATTCCTCATGTTTGAGTTAATTTAGTTTAATGAGAGGTAATTAAGTTGATTTTATGGATTAATTAAGTTAAGGTATGAATTAAATCAATTAATTAACCTTTACTTATGTTACCTTAAGGTAATTAATCAAATGATTATGAGCCAATACAATAAGCAAATGAATTGAAAGGTAAATAGCAATGATCCTATGAAATGAAAGGGGCCTAATACAATTAGCTTACAATCATTAATTAATTAAGCTTAAAGAACTTCATTAATTACTTTTATGGTTTTCTCACACATGTGAGCTAACAATAATTTCATTAACCCTCTTTAGGCTACTAAACAACTAAAGCTCTACCCATGGATCAATTAAGAGAAATCGATGTTACCCTTTTAATTAGGTTAAGCAAGTCATTAATACATTCTTCTTTGTTTAATTAGAAAATTTAATTGATTAACCTTTGAAATGAAATGGGTTTAAGTGAGAAAAGGTTATGAAAGAGGTCCCAACCTAATCCCATAAGCCTCTTACTTAATCAAACATGATTTGGCATGATTTGAGTTTCAATTTAACTAATTAAGTCATTAATTAGTTAATTAATCTTTACTTAGTAGTTTTGTTGAAAAGAGAAGGAAACTTAAAGGGAAAGATTAGGAGGGAGGCCCCAATCCAATTCCCTAAGTCTTCCCACTATTAAATAGTGATTAAGGGGTCCAATTTATTGATTAATTATTATTCATATGCTTAATTATCACTTAATTAGGTTAAGAAGAAAATTAGAGCTTAAGCAATCAATTTCCCCAATTAATCAACCAATAAATTTAAAAAAAAATAAGAGAGGCAGAGGTCATCCCCCTAAACATTCTCGAAAAATTTGAAATTGATTGGTTAATTAATTAGAGAGTAATTAGGCTAATTAAGTTTTCAATTAAACTCCAATTAAGCCAAAATTACTATTCAAAATTAGTTAAGAATTGTTTTAATGGATTCCTCTCTGAATTACCTTTAAAATGAGCCATTTTTTTATATTTTTTTTTTATATTTTTCTATAATTTATTATAAATTATTGAAGTTTCAGCACTAAAAATACCTTAATTAACCTAATTAAAGCCTTAATCTCATCGACATGTGTGGCGTCTACAACGCTTTCCACGTGGCATCGTGAGATTGGCTATTAAAGTAGTTACATTCGGTTGAGTCACCGGCAAAACGCGTATTGATCATTGTTCGATCTCATATCAAATGACGTAGATCAATCCTGTGGTGTAAAGGGAGAAAATATAAGAAATCTAGCATGTTTTGATCAGAGCTGTCCATTCCAATCACGCGGAATGGATGACCCATGATCCTTCTTCCCACGAGCAATGAACGACAGAGTCCGTCTGCCATGGACCGCTCAATATGAGCTAACCCCAGCTCAGATTCACTCTAAAATCAACCCACACCATCAGGAAAGGAATCCGTACACATCCAACAGTCAAGATCGACTCACATGCAAATTTTCTTCAAAAAGCTCCAACAAAAAATTCTTATTTCTATGGTTTTGAGAAATTACCTTGTCAGAGCTCAAGACTGATGGGATCAATGGAGGTAGCTTCGTTTAGTAGAGATGAGGCCCTATTGAGTAGCACAAGCTAATTCCCCTTGGTTTGCTCGGTGGATCAACTTCCATCACTTTGAATCTCGATGGTGATTGAACTCCTAGCTCCAGTGGCTTTGGAGCTTGGGAAATGACTTGAGTGGCTTCGACGACGTGCGTGGAAGATGTGTGTAAGGAATTGAAGTTTGGTTGAGAGATGAGGGAGTTGGAATTAGGATTGAGCTCCCCTATTTTGGTTTCACACTGGGAGAGGAAATTCTGAAGGAGGAAAGCTTGGAATCACTCTGGTGATTGCAAGGAGGCTTAAATTTGCCCTTGGAAGCTTTGATGATTTGAATTAATTGATTTCTCATGTGAATTGAGGGGGTATACCCCTAAATTTGATAATAACTCTCTCTTTTGATCAATCCCATTTGATCTTCAAACATAAACTAATTGATTAATAGTCCTTCTTAGTGAAATCTTTAGAGACAACGATTGTTTACCTTAATCAAGAGTTTTTCTAAGGGATCCTGTCCTTTAAAATGTAATTAACTATGGGGGCTTGCTCGTGTAGGGAACTTAACGAACCTGATTTAAAATAAATCTTACTTTATTTTCCCATATAAAGTAGGGGAAGAATCACTGGTACATATACAGACCTATCATCCTTAGAAGTTCTTTTAGAGGTGATTGGTTCCATTAAAGGGTAGTGATTTCTATCTCTTGAGATAGTACACCATTTCCTTGATAATGTATTCGATCACCTGAATAAGTACATCTGTGGATCTGCGTGGCATCTTACCAAGATGAATTTTTATATAGGTGTTGCCTCTTTCATTTCTCCCCACAGATTTGAAGGCGACTAACTTATAGGAATTTGTCAACCAATAGATTTTTCTGGCTACTCCGTTTCGATGGTTTCTCTCTCCATCTTTGGTAAATGATCGTTGTCTTTGAGTATCGATAGTGGATTTATACTTTTGTATGAATCCAAGACTATCCTTCTTTCTGTTGGCACGTTAGGAGGAAAAGTACCAGCCATAAGGTAGGACTAAACAATCAAAGGGTTGCCTTTCAGTGTGCAATGGTCAAGTATGGAAGAAAGTTTATAGACTTAAAACCTCCTAAATAATGAACTGTTGGGGTGATCTGCTAGTAGCACAACAAATCAAATTTGACCTAGGGCGACTACTGAGTGAATGCCGTTGTGGACTCATATTAACTCAAAAATAGTCAAGATTAATTTCATTTTAATTAAATGGACCATGTCAGTGTGTGATGGATCCACTAAGAAGGGGCTATATCAGCCATGTCCTATCTTAGATTTACAAATCCAAAGGAAAAGTCTACCGGGTGCGGGTAGAGCTAACCAACCTAAAGGGTGCCTTTCAGTGTGCAACGGCTGTGCTAGGGAGAAATTGTATAGACTTACATCGTCCAAAGCAATGAATAGTCACTGGGGTGATCGGTTGGTAGCACAACAAATTGAACCCGACCAAGGGTCGCCGTCGATATGCAATGGTCATGGAGAGAATGCATAGTAGACTTACATCTTTCAAAGCAAGGATGACCGCCGGGGTGACCCATTGGTGGCATAACAAGTTGAACCTAACCTAAGGGTGACTACTGAGAGAGTGTTGTTGGGGACTTATCTCAACTCAAGAGTAGTCAGACGATTCTTATAAGGAGTTTTGCTGACATTACCTAAAGATAGGATGTCTGCTTGGAAAAAGGTATCACTGGGGTGTCATCTTAATCCACAAGCAAATATTTTTTTTAATATGTTTGCGTGGACCTATTGTGCAGGACACCAAAAGAAGCTTATATCAACCTAGTCATATCTCAAACTTACTAAACCAAGGGAGAATCTGCATATCCACAAGACAAGTTCTCCAACCACAGGGGTGGCTACTAGGAAAGGGGGATTATCCAATCCAAGGGTAACATGGGTAGTGTCTAAATGGGGTTGCAAAGGACGTGGTCCAAATAGAGTGCCCATAGGGAATGTGCAGCTAGGGGCTTTATCCTAGACCCTGTAAAAGAAAGCCTATAGGTGTATGGTGGCCAACTCAAGGAGAAATCTTGTAGACTTACATCTACCATGAGTGGTGTATCTATCGAGTGGGTCACTATCAGCATAGCGAGGACCAACCAACCTAAGGTTCCTGTCTGTGTACGATGATCAATCTGAGAAGAAGGCTTGTAGAATTACATCATCATAGATGGAAATGATCACCGGATAGTCATCGACGGGATAGATTCTATTTGACCTAGGGCGACTACTAAGCGGGGAGTCCCGTATAAGAACTAGACCCAAACTTGAAGTAGCCAAGAGGAAAGGAGCCATTGGGGGACTTACCCTAAGCCTCAAATATACTCGACCTAATCAGTGCATGATGGCTAGTTCAAGAAGAAAGTGTGTAGACTTACATCTTTCTTAAACAAAGTCGACATGGGAAAGCTTATCGACAGTGCAATAAGGCCTACCAAACTAACAAGGCACTTGTTAGTTTGCTATGGTCAAGTCAGGAGGAAAGCTTGTAGAATTACATCCTCCTAAATAAGGAACCATTGGGGTGACACACTAGTAGGGTAGGATATCAGCCCAACCTAGAGCAGCTACTTAGTGAGTGTTGTTGGGGACTTTATGCCAACTCAAAGTAGCCTGAGACAAAAGATATGTGTTTATTTTACATGTGGTTGTGTGTAGTTTGTGTTTGTGTTGTGTTGATAAAGGATAGATGCTCCTCGGGTTCTTTAAACCTACCCTAAACACATCATGGTGGATTCACAAACAAAGATGTTTCTTAACATGGAAGAGATGAAATTTTCATTGATAATTATTTTCAAATAAGATTTATGGATAATATTTCTTTAGATAGAGCTTGATTGAAAGCATTGGGTGCTCTCTCATATGATTTATGAGCTGATAAGATCTTCTTTAGTAGGCCTTCTCTATGACAAAAGGGCCTTCCCAAGTGGGTTCAAACTTGCATCTCATCTTGCGATGAGCAACAATTGGTCTCCTTAGAACTAAAACAAGCTCTAGGATGAACCAACTTGTTGTGAGCTTGAATCATTTTGGTTGTGTACAACTCATGGTTCTAGCATGCCTGTGGGCATTTCTCCTCCAAACTTTCGAGCTCTTCTAACCGCAACTTTGTGTTCTGCTCTATTGTGATCTTGCTACTCATAGTTATCCTTAGTGATGAAAAATGGATTTTTAATGGTAGAACGGCTTCAGATTCATACACTAGGGAGAAATGGGTGGATTGGGTTGGAGTTCTATATGTGGTGCAGTAAGCCCACAAGGCTTCAACTAATTCCTCATGCCACTATCACTTATTATCATTGAGTGTCTTCTTTAATATATGGATGAGAGTTTTTTGAAGGCTTCTGCTAAGTCACTTGCCTTGGGGTAATAGATGGTAGAATATCTCCAGTCTATGATGTGTCTCCGGGAAAAGCTGTTGATCTTAGTGCTCTTGAATGCAGTATCATTATCAGATATAATTCATCGAGGCACCTCGAACCTATATATGATATGACTCTTGAGAAATTGGAGCACATGATGAGTTGTGACATCTTTGAGTGGGATCACCTCTACCCACTTGGAAAAGCAGTTGATGGTAGTGAGGATGAACCGATGACCCTTAGAGGAAGGAGGATTAATCGAACCCACTATGTTAGTACCCCAACACTCAAATGGCCATGAGGTCAATGTAGGGTGTAGAATGTTGGACGGTTGGTGTAGCACCACACCGTGTACTTGATATTTGAAACATTGCCTGGCAATACCCATGCAGTTTGTAATCATCGATGGCTAGTAATATCCTTGTCTCTTGATCTTGGCTTTCATCTTCGGACTGGATTGGTGTGCTCTACATAAATCTGAGTGCACCTCAATCACGATCTTACGGGCTATGCTTTTGTCCAAATAATGTAACCACATACGATTGAAGGACTGCTGGAACAAGGTGCCAT